>CAHIKZ030000787.1:1405000-1440000 GCA_903632075.3 Acanthosepion pharaonis | reverse complement strand
CTTTGTTTTTTTGCTTCTTTTTTTTTACTTTAAAATCCATTACATTTTTTTTCTTTCTTTCTTTTTTACTCATTGCAATTTCTTTATCTCCTTCCTTCCTTATAATTTCAATTTTTACTCTTCCACACACTCTCCCATTCATAAAAGAAACCTTAGTGAAAAATTTCTATTATAAGTGCTTAATGACGTCTGAATTCAGGATCAATGTCTTACAAATTGAAATCCCTAACCACAGCATTGAGATTCGTCTTCTCAATCTTGAAATGTACGAAGTGAACTCTTGGTACCGGCGGTTTCGGGATCAGATGTAAGACGGAAACGTTTACAGCCACATCACGTTGAAACACCGCTTCCCGTACGATCACCGAAGTTAAGCAACGTCGAACCTGGCCAATACGTAAATGAGTGGCCGTTTGGGAATACCAGGCGATGTAAACTTGGATGTTCGGGTAGTGTAATGGATAATAGTGCGGTATTTTTTAATCGAATTGTTAATTCCTGTTGCCAGCTGAGCTCAGAATGCAATAACTTATTTTGCGTTAGAGTAATTGTAATATTAAAATATCCAGAGTCTATCTATATTTCTGAGATGAGGTATTATGTACATTATTTACATTATTCGGACTATTGTCCTCATCTTTGTCGCCATATTTATCGAAAACGTTGTGATAAATATGGCGACAAAGATGAGGACAATAGTCCGAATAATGTAAATAATGTAAAATATCTAGATACGGATGTTTCCTCAAACTTATTACATTGCCTCGGTTCTATGCTACGTAAATCCACCCCCCCGGCTTCATGACATATATAAACAGTACAGATTTACTTGTTCCTATTCATCTTCTCTGCGAGATCTGTGCGTATTAGGTTACATGATACCAAAATAAAAATAGAACGACTCTTGCCCTCAAAATGTCCTAAATGGTTTGTTTTTTATCAGATTAAAAAGTTTCTGCTATTTACCTATAACCAGAGGGAGAAGTGAATTCATGTATTTCCCAAGTACGAATTAAACGCAAGCTGTTCCAATCGGAGTTTTCAACCGGTTCGATGTTTCTATTTTCAGTGCTAATAACCGTTAAGCTACCCGACAGTGTTGAAAAGACAACAAAGTTTTATAACTAGAAACGTTCCTGAGAACTTGTTTCGGGATTTAAAAATGCCAAGAGTTTGATCTGGTCATGAGAAATACTGAATACAAATCCGGGATAGCTATTCTCGAGTCTTTTTCTATTTTTAGTCCCTCCAGTCTTTCTGAAAATATTGGTGTTTTTGTCTAAAAAACATCAGTAAATGCTAAAAAGTATTTTCTCATTGCAGAGTTGATAATTAATTTTGAAATGCATTTCCTCGTGCACTCCAGAAGTTTTGGATAACTAACGCTTTAAATTGCTTCAAAATTCCTAAACAAATGTCCGCCTTGTTTGGTAGTTAGAAAATCCGCCATGTTTAATGATTAAAATAATCTGCAATGTTTGAATGCTTTCTGTTCGAAAATTGAGGAACTGAAGAATAATCTGAGTATACCAAATCCTATGCGGATTCTTCGTCACGTTTGTTTAATAACTGCATTCTCTGTTATTAGTTGACAAGTTTAATTGATTGATTTATTCGTTTTGTACGATTTATCAAACTTTTTCAAGTTATTTAAAGCCAGAAAATGTTTTTAATTATTTTTTTAGATAATAATGGTTTAACGGGCCATGAAGGAGATTCTTACTAATTAACCCATATCTGAGGGAGAAGAGGTGAATTCATACCTTTCCCAAGCGTAAATGAATATAACGAACCCAACTCGACTCTACTTAACTTTGGCGATCGAACGGGAACCGGTGTTATCAATATTACAAACAGAACCCTCTTCCCATCCTGTTTCCTTATAGTTAATAATTTGCCCTTTCTTCTGGCTTTCTTTTTTTCTGCCTTGACTCAGAGTTATTTCAGAATTTATTGAATCTGCTATCAGCGTAGTGTCATCCGTGTATTCTATGTTCGCCGATAATAAATCCTGATATGATGTCTTATTTTCTAAGGATCATTTCACTGTATAGGTTAAATAAATCCGGCGAGAAGATGAATCCTTGTCTTACTCTTCTTTCTATTTTTGTATATCTATTGAACTCATTCTCTGTTCGCATGCAGGCTATTTGTTTCCAGTAATATCTGCCATGTATAGATCACGTATCCGGAACATTCGCAGTAAACCTTTTTGCCGTAGGAAAACACATCTCAGGAAATTTCGCCGTAGGAAATTTCGCCTTATGAAATTTCGCCGTGGGAAATTTCGCCGTAGGAAATTTCGCCGTGTTGATCTCAGATTTTATTATTACAGGTTCTGCATTATTTTTATGCATTGTAGGTTTCTCTCTTTTGTAATCGTTCCATCTCTGTCGTATCTTTTTTTCTATTATAATCGTTCCGTTTATAAATCTTTATGCATCATGTCCAAGAGGATTTCTGTCTCTTTATTTATTCCTACACTATTTATATCCCATACTGTTTCTATCTCTGCACACTTCTCATTGAGTCATACATCTTTTGCTTGCTTGCATTTCTTTCTAATGGTTTTGCTTAGCATACTATAGACTCTGTCACTCGTTGCTATTATCTGATGTTTACCACCAGGTGTGTATATTAAATTCTTATTTGCATGATAAAACATTCTGGAATTGTTTCGAATTCTTCGGAAATATTAACAATTAATTACTTTTTCCTGATTTCTGTATTCTTGTGTGCCAAGTGCCAACATGATTAAATTATTTCCTTCAGTCACACCCCCACACTACCCCGAACACTGTTTAGTACACTTACTCTTATTTTTTATTTTTTTAATAATTTTCTGCAGGCCAAGATTTTTATTCCAGTTTTTTAAACTCATATAAATTTCTCAGCCAAACATTTATTGGAACCGGCACACTTGTTTTTTTACAAACATTCAAACTATTTCCAAATGGCATCTATGTTTGATTCGAACAAGTAATTTTTAGTAGGTTTTCCTCTCACTCGTTTCCTATCTTCTTTTTCTTCTCTTTATTCTTCTTTTATAGCAAAATGACTAACAATATATTTTATAATAAAATGGCCAACACTGCATTTTATAATAAAATGACCAACAATACATTTTTAAAATAAAATGACTAACAATATATTTTTATAGCAAAATTACAATTTGCTTACTAATGTTCCTGTTAAAAAAAAACATAAAAATAGTAATATTAGACCAAATATTTTACGTAAACTACTACTGTCTTGCACCAAATGATTACCATTTTACGATCACTATGCTAACATTTACGCATACGACTTAGCGATGGGTTCGCCTCCTGTCCCTGTTTTATCCAATTTCTACATGAATAATAGTCTTTAATATTTTCAACAAACCCTCGATATTTTCATACACACACGGAAATATATATATATATATATATATATATATATATATATATATAAAATATATATATATATAGAGAGAGCGATCCGCTTAGGTGAAACCTTGGTAGGTTTGTCTGGCTCTCTAGGTTTAGCTAGGTCTGCTCTACTCATTGTATTGAGCACTTTATTTAGTTATTTTGGGTACGCGCATCGGGTTTTTTTTTCTTGGGCCTGGATGATTATTTTCGGTTAACGTACATGTTCTTGGTTCTTTCTTTTTTATATACCTTTTTTTCCTCTTTGGTATTGGCTTGTTTATTTGTAAATCAAGACACCGAAGGTTTTCCGAGCGAGTATAGTTTCTTATACTTATAACATTTCTATTAATAATAATAATAATAATAATAATAATAATAATAATAATAATAATAAAATATATATATATATATATATTGTTACGAATGTCCATCTCCTGATATCTGTCAGCCAGGTAAAAAAGAATGAAATTAGCAAAGTAAAGAAAGAATGAAAGAAGTAATTGAATAAAATAAAGAAAAAATTTTTAAAAATGAATGAAAGAAAGAATGAATGAATGTGGAAATAGATTAAAATAATGAAAAGATAATGCAGAAAGAAAGAAAGAAAGAAAGAAAGAAAGAAAGAAAGAAAGAAAGAAAGAAAGTTGGCATAGAAAGGAATAATATAATAAACATGAAGAAAGAAAGAAAGAAATGATCATAAAGAAAGAAAGAAAGAAAGAAAGAAAGAAAGAAAGAAAGAAAGAAAGAAAACAGAACGAAAGAAATAAAGAAAGAAAGGACGAAAGTTGTCATAGAAAGAAGAAAAGAAAAGGGTTTTAAAGTCCTAATTCACAATCCCAGTCCCCGGATATGCCTGAATTCGAACCTCCTGATCCCAACTAAACCAGCCATTGCCTACTTCATATGCCAGCAACGACTGTCCAGCATAAAACCTTTGCATTTTTCGCAAACGGAAGAAATTCATTTGGAGCCCCGATACTCAACATTCTCTACTCCAAATATTATATCCGCACTTCAACATTAGTCCGATCTTCGAGTAGGCAAATAGCTTCCCAAATATTCACAATTACTTTGCTTTTCCTTTAGTTTTGTTACTTTCTTCTTATTATTTTTAAAAACTGTTATTTATTTATTTGTGATCATTGATTGATAAGAGCTGCTGACATTGTAACCGGAAATGGAAGAGTGATGTCGTCGGCGGAAGAGAACGAAGACATTCAATGTATTCCGTCGACAACCGGAGAAATAAGATAAGGGAGACAACCGCTACTCTCCCGTCTACCTTCTTCTATTGGACGCCAGAAACGCGAGTTAAGGTTTTCAAGTAACCATCACAAAAAGAAGGAAAGAAAACACTGGAGTGGGTGAAAATAAAGGAGAGGACAAATCACGTGGTCAGAAAACAAATAAACAAGCCAAATAAATATAAATAAAATACAATTTTCGACCAAAACTAACAATGGTCAGCTATATGTTGTCTTGCTTCCTTCGTTTTACATGCAAGGCTTAGATTTTTTTTTTTTTTTTTTTTTTTTGGTAATGGGCACTTTACAATATTAAACAATATTATCCGCTTAATGAATAGAATATGACAGCCACAGTAATAACTCCGCGGAAAGGTTACAATGGACTCTTGCTTCGTTGCGGTCTAGACCGAAAGGAAATGGTAACCGCAGTCTGTATTATGTCTGGTATTTCTTGGGTTCGTTTTCAATTGTGAAAGGGCTGAGAATGGCAGGACAACAGAACAGTGAAAGCTATCATCGAATTTCTCCTTCACTGTGGAAAGATTTTGTTCGCTTTATTTTTTCCTATTTATTTCTTTTTCTTGGCAGCGATTTAGTCTTACCTTTCACCTTCTTAATTCTGATTCAAATTTCAACCCTACCTATTTATTCTCTTAGCTCGGAACCTGGTAACGAGCCTCATCACTCTGATAACTTTTCACTCATAATTTTAGAAGACTACAACAGTAAACCAAATCGTTTTTTTTCTGGCTCATTTGATGCGCACCTAGAAAATGTGACAGTTTTTTTTTTTTTTGACTTAATTATTTATTGGCAATTTTAAACCAAATAACTTTCAGTGTAACATTTGGAGCTTAAACATCATGTCTTAAATTCACCGGATTATTACGGTATGACAATAAACTACATCCGGTAGCAAGGCTTCTGATCAGAAGGTTTTGAGAAGCATGGAACCACCTCTTAATTGTTGTTGTTCCCAGGTCCAACCTGACCCGGGGTGGTAGCACCTGTTAGGGTCCCAGCTATGGGCAAATAGTTAACTCCCAAACTGTGGTCAAAATACTATGAAAGTGTAAAAATAGGTTTTTATAGTAAAAGTACCAGCAATATATTTTTGAAAAGAATTCTTACCGGCAATACATTTTTTTAATTATTACCAGCAATAACTTATTGAAGAAAACATATTACCAGCAATACATTTGTTTCTCGACAAAAACCCTCCATACAAACATACGTTAATGAAACCTGATCTACCAACTAATTTCTTAGAAAGAATATATATTCTATTCATACGAACCTTTCCTAAAAAATCTTGTCGGCATTAAATAACCCATTGAGGTTGATATGTCGTAAAACAAAGTAAACCCAAACCTATTACTCTCTAACCATAAACCAACTGAGCATTGGTTACTGTTACTTTAAGATGATTCATTACCAGTTCTTAAAATTGCATTATTAATGTCATTCTTTCTGTTGGTCTTGTTTTTACCACAAACTTTCAGCTGATCAGTTCTATGGCCTTAAATGAAAAATTTACCTTTTATAAATTCTGACGATTCATTATCATTCCTTGCAATTGTTTCCATCTGTTGAGGGGCCCTCCCCTTTTTACACAAATGGACTCATCCAGTATATACATATACTACTGCTACGTGAAGACCCGAGAGACGAGAGCAACAGAGGGTGAAGGTAACAGACAGACAGAACGAACGTAGCGAGCAAGTAGACGTAAGAAGTCATACAGCGATACTTCAATACCAAAGACTGTATAGATATTTTGCTACTAACCCGCATTCCTGGAACTACTAACCTGCATTACCAGTTTGTATTATTACGTTAATACATTATTTTCATATATTCATTCTTGGCGTTTGTTATTTATTGGTACCGGATTTCATCCCGGAATCCACAACACCATCATTAATGTAAATCTTTCAATTTTTATACCACATACTTTCAGCAGATCAACTCTACGGCCTTACTTAAGTGTACAATGTTACCTTTTCTGATTTTCAGTCAATCAATTATTATTTCTTAAAATTGCTTGGATTATTAATGTAATTCTTTCAGCTGCGTTTGTTTTTACTACAGCCATTCAAAATGATCATTTCTACGGTCTTGCTCAAATGTAAAATGTTAGCTTTTGTAATGATTCATTTGTTGGGGCTATTAATGTAATTCTTTCTGCTGTTTATATTTTTGCCATAACATTTCAGCCGATCAATTCTACGGCCTTATTCAAATGTACGATGATAATCTTTTGTAATTTCGGATGTTTCATTAGCATTTCTTTAGAATTGTTTGGATTATTAATGAAATTGTTTCTGTTGCTTTTGTTTTTAACACATCCTTTCAACCGATCAGTTCTACGAGATTTATCTAATGTACAATATTACTTGTCGTAATTTTAATAGAAATTCTGCGATAACAAGAGATTCACGACAAGAATTTTTCATCCAATTCAGCTCGTTTTCTTTCCTCTTTATTATTACAAACACTGTACAATTACTTTCACTTTCACTATGTGGGACAGGGGTGTTTTTTTTATAGACAAGTGAGAAGTGAAGAAAAAGAAGATGTTAGTATAGAAGTTATATCTAGCTAGTTCAACTGTAAAATGATGTGACCCTGACGCTAGTCTAGTACTGCACTTAAATTCATAAAATCTTGGTACCATAGAGGAAAAATAATCAGAATAATTACAATGAAAATATTTATAGAAAAGGCAGAGGGAAGCTATGTTACAGCGATGGGAAAGTAGCTGAAGCCGAGATGCCAGATCAGGACTAATAACATTACAGATTCTTCTTTGGATTTCATCAGGATATCTAAATATATAACGTTATCATCTCTCTTCTTATTTCCTATTCTTTTATTGTTCTATCTCTTTAATAATGTTTTCTTTTTCCCATACTCTTTCACACTCAGTAATCTCTTGCATCTTAGCGGCTTTATTGCCTTGCTTGGAGATAAAATGACTTTTTTTAAATATCAGTTACTTTCATATTCTAGACGATATTATACGTTGTACAAAACCAATGAGCGGGGTTGTTTTCCGTTTCTTCAAAATATACCAAAAAATTATGCAATAAATAAATAAATAAAGTGAAAAACAAATAAAAATGGTCTTGGAACATCTTTACAGAATGCAAACTGAAGTCATGTGCAGAGAATTGAGCTAATTTTTCAATTTTTTTTATTGCATTTACTGCTCAGTACACTGAATAATGTATAAACTTTTAAATATAAGATCCAAAAGTTACAAATAGTGCAAAAGTGATATTAAACCTATTTGAAGCTGGTTGATACAAACCCATTACATGTGTAGTATGCCTGAAATAGCGGTCATGAACAACTTCCCACTTAGCGACCAGTTCGGTGGAACTGAACCTGCCGTTAAGTGAGGAGTGGCTTAATGTTGTTTACGTGCTGTTCACATCACTTTTAGCAATGATAAGCATAAAGTGTGTTGTGGTGTAATGGATATCGGCTCGGAGTGAGAACTCGGAGAGCCAAGTTCGAACTCCCGTCGAGTTTGTTATATTCATTCACGCACAAATACCCTTGGGAAAGGTATGAATCCATCTCTTCTCTCCCCTCCCCCAGCTAAGGGTTGAATAGCAGAAGAGACTGAGTTCTTTAGCCAGTCTACCATAGAAAGAAATGACAATTTACTGCGGGGAAAAAATCTGCCTCGTTAGTCATATATCGATCGAACATGATCTCCCAAGCGTGTATCACGTATGGCACTTAACTGACTGAAGCATACAACGAACAATTCCTGAGAGACTGCCAGGATTCATTTTTGGCGACCACAATCTTAACAACATTAGTTATGCAGATGACATGGTGTTGATAGAAAACACAGAAAGGAAACTGGAGGAATTCCTAAAGGAAACCGACAAGATTATCTCTCTATATTTCTGAGATGAGGTATTACAACGTTTTGGCCGTTGTATGCTCCGGCCTTCTTCAACCACCTGAAGAAGGCCGGAGCGTACAACGGCCGAAACGCTGTAATAAATATGGCGACAAAGATGAGAACAATAGTCCGCATAATGTAAATAGAAGAAAAAAATTAAACACCATTTGTAAGAATGTATGGTTGTCAGCAAAACGAACAACCCAACAGGCGAATTACAAATTGGGGATCCCAGTATCCGGAAAGTACAAAAAAATGTAAACATTTATTAAGTGTTTTAAGAGAGGACGTAAAATGAAACACGGATATTCGAAGGCGCATTGCGATGGCGAAAGGTTACAGAACTGTTATGCAATAACGAGTCTTCTTTATGGCAATGAATGCTGGACAATCTCATCACAAATGAAGAAACGGCAGCAAAAATGTGGCTCTACAGAAGGATGCTGAGAATGTCACGGACTGAAAATGTGAGCGACAACGAGATTTTAGAGAAAATGGAAACAAAAAGGACACTTATACGCAGCACCAGAAAGAGGGTATTAATGGTTGAAGAGTTGAGAGTTGAAGGAAGCTAAAGAAAAAAGATATAACACCTACCCTGCCCCCACTGGATCGATGTACTCTACAAGACCGGCCGTTGGTCTTGTCCTGATCCAGTATTACAGGTTCAATCAAAGTCTCCGGTTCACAATGTAGATTCGATTCCACTTTCCAGCCTCGTTGTGATTTTTTGGATCCTGGAGAGCAATTAACAAATCGTAGATTCCGGAAGATTCAGCTGGTCTACCTACAAGTTCGTTAGGACGAGAATCGGGCCAAACAGAAAAATCAAATATGAACAAGTTGATTCGAGCCCCCCCCACCAATTTATGTATATGTATATAAGGAAGAAATTGGTACAAAAAGAATAATGCGTCTTTTACAAGAATGTAGTGTATATGAAATAAAGTAAAAAAAAAAAAAAAAAAAAGACAACAAATATTGCAAATAATTCTGAAAGGAGAGAACTAGTTTTCGGGTTCACCCATTTTGTTCTTAGTAGTTGCCGTAATTATTTCACTATCAGGATATAAGAGAATTCACTGGTAGTATTGCGCCAATGTTACAGATAACTTGAGTTCACTTCCTACCTTATTACAGCAGCAAACGGACGCTTTCACTTTCACTGCTATTTCCCCCCCTCTCTCTCTCTCTCTCTCTGGTTGACTCCTTGTCAACTCACTTCACCCAGCTCCAAGACTTCGACTCTGAGTGTTTGTTTTCGCACAAACACGCGCTTAAATAAACACCGAGGTAGCGACAAATACCTGTGGTGTTGGTAACCTTAGAATACAACCTGATTACTGACCTCTCCCCCTTCACGATTAAATGAACAGTCTCTTCTCAATTGGTATTCCATAGTTCATATAAACACTATTGTTTTGACATTTTATATTAATAATTCTGACGAAGCCCAGATTCTCTGGACACACACTTCACCACAGATTATTTTTCTCATCTATAAACAAAATTCTATATTACTATAATTATTAATATTTCAAGGGTGACCATTGCTCTCTGCCTCAAAGAAGGGTTCGAAAATTTGACACTCACAGAACATATTGAAGGCAAAGGAATAGAAGAAAGCAGTGCATGAACTACCTAACGAAATTGTGTAAATGGTTGGCAGAACCCTGTATTAGTTAGATAGGGTATTTTGTTAGACCAAAATGTTTAAATAACTCGTAATTACTAGTTGGCAACTTGTTTCTTTTGCTTCATCCAACTACTCTCCTGACTCCGTGACGATGTGTAGTGGGTGGTGTGACATAGTTGTAGCTCAGCTGTCGTGGGAGGCAGACGTTTTCGGAAATCCGAGGTGACTAACTCAGAGTTAATATGATATATTCAAAATCGGTTGGACAGCAACACCAACGACCGTGGTGAGTCTGTGTTCATATACTCCACAGGGCGTTTATAGACAACCATCCGACCTCACTACTGTATCATTACAATAGATTTTTTTAATTTCATATACTTTCAGGGGACAGATTACTTTATTATCTGTGCCTTACCATGACTTCTTAGGAAAGATAGTGGAGTAGTGTCCTGTGGATTTCTCCGTACTTTAACATTTAGAGATTTTATTCACTTAGGCTGGTTGCGAATTAAAATTAGAGAACCCATTCTAACTTGCTATTTAACCCAGAGCTGGGGTGGGGATTTGTAGAAAGGGAACGCAATTGAATCACCAGGAATTTTAATTAATCTCGTTGATTCCACTTAAGACACCGATATCCGTCACAATACACACACATCCTGAACTAAATTTTCTAAAGAACATTTTACCGTGCCTCCCGCTGCATTATTCTTCTAAAGCTCATCGTGAGTTCGATTCTTACTCTGTTGCATTGGCCTTGTGTCAGACTAAGCTAAGCGTTGTAAATAACCGTATTAGGGTTCATCTAGTGAAGTGCGATATTTATTTCTCAGACAAATTATCTAGCGAAGTAAGTATGATCCTCACTGAGTGTCGCTCTGCTAATGCCTTCTGATTTTTTTCATGTCATCTTCCTTCAGGGCATAAGCGATCATGGCTCACCTTTTTTTTTATCTCTGAACTGCCATTTATTCTTGTGAAAGACAATGGTGTAGTTTTCCTCTATGGTTTGGAATTCAGAATTGTCTTTCTCTGAGACTGGTTACACTCAAGGCTAAAGATCCAGGTCTACCCTGCTATTTAACCTATACGATAATCTCATTAACTAAATATAACACTAATGGTATGTCATAATTGTGTGGACATTTTGGTGTGTTCCCGATGAGGATATTTGCCTTTACGAATTGCCGCAGTGGTGAGATGTGGGTAACTAAATGGCGGTGGGACAATTTAGGGGTTACTCCGCTGTTGGCAATTGTTGTGATTGTGGGAGGGTTGCGGTGGTAGGAACAAAATGATGTCTCTCGTTAAGACGATGGATGATGCGATAGTTATGGTAACAGCGGTACAGAGAGGAGGATGCGACTGGCGGCCGGCCAGCCACCCAGTCAGGGCGTATGTTTTGTCGGAGCTGGAATCTTAATTGGTCAATTTGACCTGGTAGTAAATAGGCTCCAATTATGCGGCGGGTTGGAAAGGGGGTGTCAGAAACAGAACCGAGTAGCAAAAAAAAAACAATTGTCAAACATATATATATATATATATATATATATATATATATATATATATATAAATTGCTTAAACAAAAAAAAGGGTCATAATTCAGGAAAGAAAGATTATGGCTTGGAGTGAAACTCGCATAATGAAGAATGTAGCTATCGGATAAAATTTGCATGACGTCTGCTCGTTAGCTTTCGTAGCCTAATCGGGCAGGTTTTGTCTTTATAAAACAAGCCACTCGGATTCGAATACAAAGCTTATCGGCATCTTATTCTATATTGACGAGCCAAACTGATTAACCTCGTAGCCAACCTAGGTGATCGCATAAATTGCAAGGGTAACATACCAAGCATTCAACATTAAATTTTGTAGCTTTTTATCACAACTCATATGAAGCACGTATATATATATATATATATATATATATATATACACTGAATATATATATATATATATACATAAAGTAAAATAAATTAATCTAAATTAAACCAAATAATTAAACAAATAAACAAACTAACAAACCTATACCGATAAATTAACCGTTAGAAAAAACAAGTAAAAATAATCAATCCAAGTAAATAAATGAAGTAATAAACAAATTAAAACTGCTCTCTATATAGGACTAGCAGGAGAGCCCGGCTTTGCCCGGGGATGTAACAGTAAGAGATAGATCAAGTATCGACCATCATAAAGACTGAAAATAAAATTGACAAAGATTATTGTTTAAGGTTGACGGACACGCATGTCTTAATTAGTTTTATTTTTTTTTTACGAATTGGTCAAACCCAAACTCAAACAAAAATATTGTTTTCAATCGTTATGAGTCTACCGATTGAATAGAATTTTCTTATAAACAATTGTCTTGTAAATGGAATTTTTAAAGCATTCTGAATGTATAAATAAAGAAAAAAGTGTGCAAAAAAATAAGAAACACTACCTGCCAAAAGTTTTATTGAAATCGGTTGAAAAATGTAGGAAATCTGATCCTATATATAAACGAAAACGCACACAGACACACACACAAACAACCAACGTGGGTTTTATAATAAGTATAACTCGATAACTCGATATTAATAAGTATAACTCGATATGAGTTGTTCCCGTTTCATTAATGCCTCTTAATCGTGTTTTCAAATTGATTTCGTGCAAAAACAATTGTGTTTTTCCAATTTTTGGTGCTGTCAGAACCACCGCAAGGTAATTTCACGTAGTCCTGTGAAGTTTTGTTGAAATCGGTTGAAAAATGTAGGAAATCCGATCCAATATATAAACGTACAGACACAGACACACACACACACACACACAACCTGGGTTTTATAATAAGTAAGATTAATACAAATATAAAATTAATTGATTAATGTTATATTCAGCACCTCGACTCCAGAGTTTCGTATACAACCTTTGTGTAATTGTTTAATCCACTCGTCAGTAGGTATCACCAATTGTCTACCGATATTCTCATTTTAGTTAGTCTTATATTAAGTTAAAAAAAATAATTTATACGCTTTTATTAGTGTTACGCTTGTACGTGTGTCTATCTGCACATGTGTAGAATATGGGATTATTTCTCCTTTCATAGTTTTCTTGTCTCCTTATATTCCCTCGTTGTTCCTTTTCCTTCATTTTTCTATCTTTAGGCCCTGAGTCTCAAATAAACACACACACATACACATACATACATATATGAGGAGGCACGATGGAGGCTTGGATTGAAGAATCGGAGAGCCGAGTTCGAATTCCAGTCGAATCCATTCCATTCGCTTACGTGCTAATACCCTATGAATCCTTTTCTTCTCCCTTCAGCTATGGGTAAATAGCAGGACAGACTGGGTTCTATAACATTGGATGGCAACTGGCCTAGGGGAACTCTGAATTGAAAACCTGCACGGAGGGTCGTTTGGGGACCTTGTGACATGTAGTGCACCTCCATGTCTATGTATTCGGCGCTTCAAAAAGTGTGGATGGTTCTGCACAAAACCTTCACCACTATAATCAAATCTGATGTGCTGCTGTCGGGTTCCTAGGAACTGCTCTGCTTGACCCTCATACGTCGAATATATATATATATATATATATATATATATATTCCCATCACTCCCTAATGAGCCAAATGATAACACACACTCACAGCAATACACACGCTTACACATATCATACTCACTCACTCCCTAAGAACCAAATAACACACACACAAACACTAAACAGAGACACATCCCCTCACCAGGTCCAATAAAACTGTCAAACTGACCAGAGAATTCAGAGTAACATGTATCTATCCAGCTCTTATCTCAAATAACAACTTAAAAGAGACTGTTTGACCAACACAATGATTGTTAAAAGATTCATGTTAAAAAGATAAAAAAAATAAAAAACAAATGAAAACTACAGACAAAAGTTCATTTTCTCGATCAAGACATTCATTTCTGTAGTTTAGTGCTAACAGCAAGCAGAAATATTTCTCTTCCCGATGATGGCCATTTTGGTCGAAACTAGTCGAGGAATCTAAATGAAATAATAATAAAAAAAAACAAAAAACGAAAGAATATTAATCTACAACCCAGTGTGTCTAAAGATTTTAATTTCTTAATATGTTTTTATTGTTCAAAAAAAAAAATATATATATATATATATATATATATATATATATATATATATATATATATAAACACTTCAAACACTACCCAGCGTCCAATGTTAAATGCTCAACGATATGATACATCGCAGAGATTATTAATCTTTATTAAGGTTGAAATATGGCCAGGAAGACCGAGTTGCGTCCAGCGTCCAAGTCAGAAACGCCCGTTGGATTTGAAACTTGGCATTCTGGTCTTGATACACTGGTTTTAGCAACTATACTCACCGAGTAACCTATTATTGTCTTGGGAAATTAGAGCGTGTGACGTACGTTTAATTGTGATATCCAGAAATAAAACATTTTGTTAAAGACCGTCATCTCTACAGGAAATCCTCTTAGAAAAAAAATTACTTAGACTTAAAGAAGCACTTCGACGTAGTGTAATGGTTAGTAGGTTTGTCTCGTTACATCCATTAGTAGTGAGTTCGATCCTCACTAGGTGCTCCATGTTTTCGGCCTTGTGCCACATCTAAGCTTCGCTTAGAAAATCACTATACTTAGACTCAGAGAGAGAGACAGTTGCAGTTTCTAGGATATATAATTCGGAATGAGGTTTTGGTTTATTTTGTTTTACGGCATATCAACATCAATGGGTTATTTAATGCCGACAATTTTGATTGCTGGTAATATTTTTTTCAGAAATATATTACTGGTAATATTTTTCTGGTATTAAAACCTATTTTTACACTTTCATAATGTTTTGACCCAACTTTCGGGGATTAACTATTTACCCATAGCTTGGACCTTAACAGGTGCTATCACCCCGGGTCAGGGTGGACCTGGGGACACCAGCAATCAAGAGGTGGTTTCACGCTCCTCAAAACCTCCTGATCAGAGACTTTGCTGTTGGACGTAGTTTATCGTCTTACCCAGGACACGGGTGTAGTTTATCGTCATACCCGGGACGAGAATGAGGTCTTGGAGAATTCCACGTGGAAAGGACATACTCAAGACAAGTGTGACATAAACAGATTGATTGATTTGTTTTTTACGGTTTATCGCCAGTTTGTGATTTATTTAAAGCCGAATCATATTTTGGATTGTAAGAATAATTTTTTTTGTGAGTGAATACTGTATAAATATTTCTTCAGAATAACAAGGTTTTTCTAGATACAAATCCTGCTATGCAATGCAGACCTGAAGGAGGAGATGGAATTCTATCTTTCCTAACGGTATGTTAAAGTGAATCTAATGAGCATGACTGGGATTCGAACTCGGCTCACTGATTTTCTCATTCCAACCCACTATCCATTACACTGAGGGATACAGAATAACCTACCTAACAAGCTTGTGTAAATGGGTGGCAAAACAGGGATGGCGAAAAGACAAATCTTGCTATAAAGGATAGGAAGTTGTGGAGAGCCATGATCCAAGAAGAAGACTGTGTATTTTAAAATTAAATTTTATTTTATTCAAGTATACAGATAGAAAGACCCTAACCCTGTCACTCACGGGAGAGTAATATCCCTGCAAGGGACAACATTCTTTTTTTTTTTTCATTTTTTTTCTTGGTAGGGGGAGTTTATTTTATTTTATTGCTATAACCAAACTGGTATTCAAAGAACTTAGAAGAGGTACCCGCTGATAATCGCTGGTTGAAAACAGTAAAGCATGAAATGCACAGAACTGAATGAAAAGAAACTGGGACAATTAGGGCCTTGCAAGCGCACAGCATGAAGGCACCATCCGCAACCCTGCGGCGAAATCAAAAAACAAAAAAAAAGAACAACCAAAGAGGAAAATAACAACAATTATAATTGTTGTTTTTGCCTGTGTTTGTCGTCTACCCAATTCTTCTTCTTCTTCTTCTTCTTCTTCTTCTTCTTCTTCTTCTTCTTCTTCTTCTTCTTCTTCTTCTTCTTCTTCTTCTTCTTCTCTCTACTCTACTGGATATTTTTAGTGTCAAGTGTCGATATATTCTTAAGAATTGTATAGTTTTTGCCTGTGTATGTCTTCTACCCACTTTCTCCTCCTCCTCCTCCTCCTCCTTCTTCTTCTTCTTCTTCTTCTTCTTAACCTCCTCCTCCTTCTATCCCCTTCTATTTCTCCGTCCTTCTTTCCACCTTCTACTCCAAATTCTTCTTCTTCTTCCAATCGCTTTGCTGCCTTTTCTTTTTTTCGATTCATGATCGTTTTTCTTGTCTATGTTTTGGTTTATGGTTATTTATTGGTTATTATTCAATTTAATTCTTTATTTCTTTTTCTTTTTCTAAGCTTCATTTCTTATTTTTCTTTTCTTTTTTTGCTCGCAAGTCTTCTTTCTCTTTTTTAGTCTTCACTTTCTTTTTTGCTTTTGTCTTCTTTTGCATCTAGCCTTTATTTACCTTCTCTTTTTGTCTTCCTTATTTTGATTTCTTTCCTTTACTTTTATTTTTCTTCTCTTTCTTACCTATGTATCTTTGATTTCTTCTTCTTTTCTTCTTCTTTCTATTCTTGTAGAATACCATATTTAAGGAAAGAAGAACTCGTGATGAGTCAACAACCAGCGAAATATAATCGGTGTCTCAATAAAAGCATCGTGGAGAATCCAACGGGAAACAACTCCATTTCCTATCCCAAGAATAATCATGGTAATAAGCAACGTATTTGAGACAACGGTGTGAAGGGGCTAAAGTCCTCTGGAGATAATTCTTCATTCGTTAAGGGAAGACATATGCGAGAGGTGTCATCCAGCGTCTGTTTGCAAAATTAATATAAATAATAAAGGTGGGTAAGTTCTTTGAAAACGACTCTTCGTCCGGTGAGGATATTCATAAGCGACATATATCACCGGACCATTATCTAGTGACTGTTCGCAACTAAGAAAAGGCAGTATTCGAGACCTGGAACATATAGACGTTATACCAATAAGGCCAACTTGAAAACATAAAACAAGGGATTTATAGATTAAATGTCAACATTCTAGGTGTATACGAAACAGCTGTATAAGTGGAGATAAAAATAAAAGAACTGTAGAGTTAATATTAGATAATGAAACGAGGAATGTGTTCTGGAATACAGCTAAATCTCAGACAGTATCCTGTTAAACTGAAAGAGAAATTTTTCAACATAGCAATTATCGTTGTATGTGCCCCGACAGCAAAGAGCACGGAGGCGGAAATCGATGACATTTGCAACTCTCTGGAAATGCCAAGGCGCTATGTAAGTCACAAGAAATCATCATGGGAGACCAGAATGCCAAGATCGGAAAAGAACGCGATGGTGAAATATTTGGTACGTTCGGAATAGGATCCAGGAAGGAGCGTAGTGAAAGTTGGATTCAGTTACGAACACCTGATTCCAAGAGAATCCAAGACGCATATGAACACGGAAAAACCTGGAAGGAGACACAAAAAACCGAACTGATGGCGTAACTATCAACAATAGTTTTCAGAAACGCTGTTCTACACTGCAAAACCTAAGTTCCGACTGCGAGAGAGACCATCTTCTAGAAGTTCAATAAAGTGCAATACGACAGACCCAAAGTGCAAGGAAACATAGAAAATCACTTATGAACGAATATAACCTGAACGTGATTACAAAATCAAATTGGCACAAGCTGAAAGAACCATTAATGACGTTAACAAATGAGATCATCCCAAAGGAAACGAGAATAGAATGGATGGATGATATGATGATTGAATGGAGGAAATTCTACAGATGATAAAAAAGCGACAATAAACAATACCAAGAAATGTAAAAGAGTACTGAACAATTAACACAGAAATTGAAAGCAAATATAGGCAAGCTAAAAAGAAATGAATCAATTAAAATGTGTGCAGAAATAGAAGGGATAAGCAACACAAATACAGCAAGTATGCACAAAAAGGATACAATAAAAGGATTAACAAGACGGAAGGTGAACCAATCAACAGGCTCTATAAAATCAAAAGCAGTATCATTGATAATAATAACAAAGAAAAATACACCAATGATGAGGTGAATACGTTAGATACGTTTTTTCAAGATACGAGAGAGAAAAATCCAACACCTGAAAATATGTAAGTGCTAGAAATATTAAAATCTGAAATAAAATCAACACTGGAGAAGATGAACACGAAGAAAATAGCAGGGCCTGATGGAATCGTAACAGAAATATTCTCAGCCTTAGACGATTTCGGCATCGACAAGTTTTACAAAAGTAATAAACAAGATATACAACAGTGGCCACATTTTGGAGAACCTCACTACAACAATTTTCGTAACATTGCCTAAGAAAACAGGTACAAATAAATGCGAGCTCCATCAGACAATAAAACTAATGAGCCACATAACCAAACTAATGATGCGAATTCTGATTAAGTGCGAAGCAGATTTAAACCGGAAATAGGCCAAGAACAGTGCGTCTTTGTCAAGGAACTACAACAAGAAATGCGGTATTGATTATTAGAATGAAATCAAAGGGAGCAATATAAATTCAGAAAAGTGTGCATTTAGGTTTTATAGACTACACAATAGCATTTGACAAGGTACGACACAAGGATCTATCTGAACTGCTAGGAAAAATCAATCTATTTGGAAAAGATATTAGAATAATCCAGAAGTTATATTGGGAGAAAACCACCCGCACGCGGAAGCAAAATGAGTAACTAAACAAAAATAGAAAGGGGCGTAAGACAAGACTCTGTTTTTTTCCCCCAGATTTATTCATCCTTTAAAGCGATGTTATCCTGGAGGAGCTACGAGGATTTGTTATCGGTGGGTGTAAACTTAACAATACAAGATATGCAGTGTGTCGATGGCTAGCGGGCAAAAAACTACAGGACCTCCTGAGCGATTCAGCAAAGGGAAGCAAGAAGAAAGGACTAAGCATCAACTTCAGGAAGACATAAAGTATGCTCATCAGCAAGAGGAAAAGCCCAAGATGTGACTTACAAATAATGTCTACATTAAGCAAGTACAGAATTTTAAATATCTGGGAATTGATTTTAACAAAAGACAGAAAGTGCAACCTCGAAATCCGAGCACGAAATTGAACTAGCGAAAGAAGCATTCCAAAATCTAAGCAAAGTACTGAGAAACAGAAAAAAATCCTTAGAAACAAATAAAAAAAAGTGATGGATTGCTATTTGGTTCTCCAGATGAATGTTGAGAATTCTATAAACAGAGAGCGTAAACAACGAAAGTCTTCTTTTTTTTAAGCAAAACACCCCAAGCAAGGCGGAAGTGGTACTAGCACGCAAGGGGTTACAGGGAGTGAGAGTAAGAGGAGTGTTTGTGAAAAGGATAATAAGAAGGACAAGGGATCAAGCTCAAGGCATCAGAAGATGTCGATTAACATTACATTTTAATATTTGAACATTGTATCTATCAGGGAAGCAAGTGATAGGAAGGGAGTTCCACTGACGGGAGGTGCGAGATAAGAAGCAGCTGGAGTAGAAGTGACAGTGAAAGGGTGGGACCGAAATGCCAACCTAGTAGAACGTTTAAATTCATGCAGTTTGGAAACCAGTGAAAGTAGTTCGTCGGAGCAGTTGACATGAAAATACTTGTATAAAAGGCAGAAGGAAGCCACGACACGTCTGTGAGAAAATGACTGCAGACAAGATTCCAGATCAGGACCTATCACGTTGCATATCCGTCTCTGAATTTTGTCGAGGACCTTGAGATAAACAGCGGGAGCACTGGACCATATATGGCAGCAGTATTCCATGCAAGAACGAATGGTTGATTTGTATATTTGAAGGATGAGCTCAGGCGTGAAAAACCTTCTGGCGCAACACAGAGAAACAACTTTCCTTGCGGTAGATGAAGCTGTTGATTCAATGTAGTTGTTCCACCTCAGTGGACAGCGTTTGATCAAGCAGGCGCAGAGATGCGCTCTCGTGGAGTTGGGCATCAGCCATTTCAAAAAGAACACTTACGCTCAGAATGAGGAAGAGACAGCTGAAATTCTTTGAGCACATAACGAGGAAGGAGGGTATGGAAAACTCAACCCTCACAGGGCATATCTAGAACAAGAGAGATAGAGGAAGGCAGCGAGACACATACCTGATGAGATTGTCTGAATGGATGGCACACTAGGATCCGGGAGCCTTAACAAAAGGAGAACAACTGCTAAGTGCCAAAAGAGACACAAAGTTTTGGGGGGGCCATGATCGCCCATATCCTGAAGAAAAACAAGTAGAGCTTCTGGTTTGTAAGTGAGTGTGGGTCATTATTTTATAATTTATTGTTTTCCCATTTGACACCAAATAACAGCGTGTCTCATCAATATCCAATTAATCGAATTGGTCATCTAGCTGAATTTAGTCAGCTGAGTTCGAATTCCAGTTGAATCCATTACGTTCACTTACGTGCTAATACCCTTGGGAAAGGTATGAATCCTCTTCTTTCCCCCCAGCTATGGGTAAATAGCAGGACAGACTATAACCTTGGATGGCAACTGGTCTACCGCAGAAAAAAATGGCAACCTACTGCGGGAAAAATCTGCCTCGTCAGTTATGTATCGAAAGATACATGATCGCCTACGCGTGTATCACGCATGGCACATAACTGACTGACTTTCCAGTCGAATCCATTGCATTCAATTGCGTGGTAATATCCTTGGGAAAGGTATGAATCCTCTTCTCCCCCAGCTATGTGTAAATAGTAGGACAGACCGGGTTCTATAGCCTTGGAGGGCAACCTGTCTACCGGGGAAAGAAATGGCAACTTACTGCGGGGAAAAAAATCTGCCTCGTCAGTCATGTATCGAAAGATACATGATCGCCTACGCGTGTGTCACGAACGGCACATAACTGACTGACTGACTTTCTATAGCTTCAATTCTTTCTCGAATTTTCAGTTCTTCCAATCTCTTAGCAAAGTTATACAGACTTTTCTAAACGCACCAATAATGTTTGTTACATTTGCCCATTCCATATTTCCAGTTCTCTGTCAATCTCAAAATATATTCCTTTCTTTTTTTTTTTGTATTTTTTAATTTCCTATCTAACTTCTCTCTTTGCTTACGAAGACTGTGTGACAATCGATATCTGTATTAGGTTATGTTTATAAATGTAAAAGACAATAGGAAAAATGTAATATTAGCCGACGCGTTTCGTCCAATGTGAACTTTTTCAAGGCAAAAAACGAAATGAATTTATTAAATAAAGTAACTAATAATAACAAAACAAAATGTACTTAGCAACTGGAAGAATTTAGAGAACGCAATTATATTCATACTGTTAACTGAAAATTATGTCAAATACTGTCACGTGTAGAGATATTGTTTTTATTGTTGTGTTTATGGATTCAACCATTTTCTTTTGATTTCTTGATATAGTTGTGTACGTTTACTTGGGAGAGTAATAATTCTGTTAAGAAAGGTGGAATACGGAAAAAAGCACTGGGCTAGATTAATATTTGGATAATATTCAATAACGGCACTCTCAAGGATTTTCCTTCTGAATGAGTTATTTTTTTTATGAGTGTAGCATTTAAAATCAAAATTGTGGTTGAATTTATTTCTATGTATGACTAGTGCATTAGTTAAGTTGTTTTTTGTGAGGTTTCTTTTGTGCTCATAAATGCGTTTTGTTTTTTTTTAATTTCTACTTGTTTCTCCAATATATTGGGAGGAACAGTTTTGGCAATTTATTGTCTTTTACATTTATAAATATTGTCTTTTTCTGCAGGTTAACTCTGAGAAATTTTTCATATTAGGTTATGTGTTTAAAGTTGAAAGTTTCTTCTAGTTTCTCGGATAGGGCTTGATTTCTTCATATATCGTTAGCTTGAATGGTAAAATTCTAATCGCTTGCATATTTCTAATTCAACAACCGTTCCTACCCAATCATGAGAATTGCTTTTTACTCCTAAGCTAATTAACACCCTTCGCTTATTATGACTGAGAACTTCATCTATTTCTGCATGCACTATTCTACAGTGGCTTTTCTAATATATTTACTATTCCGTGTTGTTGTTTATAAATATTACCATCTATCATACAGGGTGTTTCAAAAAGAATTACGCCAAAATCATTACGCTGTTTTTTCAGGTCTGTAGCATTAAAGTGGACTGAATCAGTGGTTATTTGATAGAGTAGTTATCAAAGTTTGATTGGGTGTCAGTTTCACCGCTGTCGTTAGTATAACTTCCGGTGCAGTTACAAACAGGACAAACCTATCTCGAAATGCTCCAAAAATGGCTATTCACTTTACTGCAAGCAGATTCGAATGACTTCATTTTTCAGCAAGATTGAGCACCACCCCATTGGCATCTCGGGGTTAGAGCTTATCTGAATGAAAACAAGCCTCAGCGATGGATTGGGAGGAGAGGTGCTAAAGACCTTGCTCTCTGTGCTTGGCCTGCCAGATCCCCAGTCCTCACTGTGATATTGACTTTTTCTTGTGGGGGTATGTTAAAGACCAAGTTTATGTTCCAGCACTTCCAGCAAGTATCGATGACTTGAAAAATCGAATAACAGCTGTAATCAACATGATGGACCGTGACATGCTGAGGCGCGTTTGGGAGGAATTCTCATATCGGCTTGATGTTGTCCGCGTTGTCGGTGGTGGCCACATTGAGCACTTATAAAACATGAAATGAAACTTGAATGTATATATAACACATGTGTTCATGCTAGAGGTTTGTAATTTTTTTCGTTTTTGACATATCACGTGATGATTTTGGCGTATTCTTTTTGAAACACCCTGTATTATCATATTATATAGTTTTCCTAATGTGTTCTTTGAAACAAAACTTTACCAAATCTTCTACCTGAGATCTGTGATGAAGAAAGAGGCATGATGTGAACCTTGAGGAGACCAAATATGTGCGACAACTTGGTGCAACATTCAGTTAGCTTGTCTATCCCTAGACACGGGCAGTTGAAAGAGAACAGTCTAATTCCGTAGATTAAATAAAGCGTTAAGTTCATAATCCCCTGTACGTTACCCAGTTCGATATGACCTGAGAAAGACCGGAGGGTACAACAGCCGAAACGTAGTGATAACAACAACAAAGATGAAGATAACAGTCCACATATAAATTGTGTAAATAATGATAACTCCTCACCCCAGAAATTCAGATAAAAATTATTTTATTCGTCTCTCTCTATATTTCTGAGATATTTTAATTGCCTTCTTCAGTTGATTGGGATTTTGAACTGAACAAATTATTTCGTTCACCAGGGTAGATTGTTCTAGTTCCACGTGTCATGCCTCTTCTAGATGTCCCAGTTATTTCCCTTTAACTCAACTCTCCAGGTTTTTGTTCACCTCCGCTGTAGCCAGGTTCGAACTCACAACTCTTTGGGTCAAGTCACTGGATTCAACCAACATATTTATCTACTGAGCCATTTGTCCTTGAACACCTGAAGAAGACTGGAGCGAACAACGACTGAAACGTCGTGAATATGCCAACGAAAATTAGGACAACAGTAAATATTTTACTCGTGTTTCTTTTCTTCCTCTCTTCTTCTTCATCACCATGACCATTATCATCATCATCATTTTCATTATGTTTGTTTTTTGTCGTCTATCCTTGACATATAATGTTTTTATTTTCGGAACATTTTCCCAGCTCTCTCTGCTGCCAAATTTTCCTTGGGTGCATTATTGTTAGCTTTTCCTCTTGAATGTACCATCATCGCGCGACAGTAATCCACGCCTTAATTTAGATAACATTTTTTTATCACACTCTGTAACGGGATAGCCGCTGCAAAAACTACCTTTGCTTATCACTATTTCTTAGTCCTCCCGTTCGACCACGCCCATTACTTTCTATCCTACAAACAACCGCCTTCTTATTCTGAAGTTAGTGTATGCTTATTATGTGAGACGTCAGCAAGTTCATTGACACGGGAAATGAAAGAAAAAAAAGTAATAAAAATAAAGATAACAACGTTTTAAAATGTTTTCCGAGTTCAATTTTGTAATCTCTATTTAGATATCTTTCGATCCCAGCCATTTTATATCGATCTGGCTTAACCTTTTCTTATCTAGATATCTATAAATCCGGACTTTTCATATCAATCTCAGTTTTGTCCTATTTACATATCTCTCGATACTAGCCATTTCATATCGATCTGTCTAAACCGTTTTTTATCTACATATCTATGAATCCAGTCATTTCATATCAGTTTTAGTCTTGTCCTATTTACATATCTAATGATTCTAGCCATTTCATATCGATCTGACTTAACCTTTTGTTATCTAGATATCTATGAATACGATCATTTCATATCAATCATAGTCTTGTCCTGTTTACATATCTCTCGATCCTAGCCATTTCATATCGATCTGAATTAAACTTTTCCTATCTAGATATCTATAAATCCAGACTTTTCATATCAATCTCAGTTTTGTCCTATTTATAAATCTCTCGATATGTACGTACGTGCAGGGTATCGTGATCATTTGTCTTTTTCTTCGTTTTTTGTTTTGTTTTTCTACTGTACTATATATATATATATATATATATATATATATATATAGGCGCATAGCCGTGTTATTAGAACGTTAGCTTTCCGTCCGTTATGGATTCCGAGATGAATTCGGTCTCCAATGAAGAACAAACGCAATAATTAAATATAAGAAATAAGATGTATTTACACAATCATACAAAGGGTAATACTCTTAGTAAATCCAGGAACACGGTTAGTAGCAAATACAGATAGATATATACAGTCTCGAAGTAGGAATTCCTTAGAGTCTCCGTGCTTGTAACTGACTTCTACAAGAGGCTACCTCACATTATCTCCGTTCGTATATTCTCTCTCTCTCTCTCTCTCTCTCTCCCTCTCTCTCTCTCTCTCTTTCCGACTACCCTCTCACTATCAGACTACTCTACTGACTGTTTAACTGGGTATTTAACGGCAGCAGTCCAGGTACACTGGTAGAGTCCACATATGAAAAAGGGGCGGACCCCATAACACCGTCCATGAGAGCCAGCTTTGAATCTCACTAACATTCTACTACAGAATGTATTGCTGACCATTTTGTTTTAAAAATGTATTGCTGATCATTTTGTTTTAAAAATGTATTGCTGATCATTTTGTTTTAAAAATGTATTGCTGATATTTTTTATATAAAAATATATTGGTAGCAGTTTATTTATAAAAATATATTTTTTATACTTGCACGTTTTTGTTTGAGGGTTCACTGACTGCCCATAGTTGGTACCCTAACAGGTGCTACCACCCCGGGTCAAGGTGGACCTGGGAATAACAGCAATTAAATGGTTGTTCCACGCTCCTCAAAATCGCCAATCTCCCGATCACAGGCTTGATAGGGTGGAAGGTGACAGACCTGGAACATGTAATGTTTGCGAAAAAATAAAACATAAAAACAAGACGTGAAAATCTTCTTGCACGGTCATTGCGAATAAAGCAGTCATCCAGTATTTAAGCCCATTCAATGGTATCTCGCTGCCGACTTAGTAACCCCACGAGTGAGTATCGCTCTATACTTGCGCAGGAAGATCCCCCCCTTACATTAGTTGCCCAGTTAAATCAGAGCCACAAAACCGGTTCTTGAGGTATTCGAAATAGCTGGAGACATTCCGGACACACTTTGTTCAGGAATACGCTCACACACACACACACACACACACACAAACCCACCCACCTACACACACACATACATACATATATACATACATACATACATACATACATACATACATACACAAGTAAACACACGCAAACAAACACACATAGTAAGTGTAAGCATAGACACGCTGACATTAATGAACAGACGGGCGCCTGTGCGCAGACTGGTAACTCCTCCTTACCGCCCCCCAACACCATAAAAATGATCCCCCTATAGATCTCAAAATAAGCCTTCTTATTTTTTTAAGGTTGCCATCCTCATAGTGGAACCCTGCCATTATAACCATTTTATTTGTTACAATTCGGTCCCTTCAGCTCCTTAACTTGAATTCTTTTTGTTTCGCATATGAAATTTGGATCTCACCCTCATCCCAGCACCTCACAGACACACCCACAGCACTTCGCTCCACTCATACACCGTACGTAACTATCTTTTCTTTGCTTTTTGTGGGGGGGGGGAGTAGTTATGTAATTTTCTCTATTCCTTTCTCTCGTCTTCTTTCTACTTCTGTCTTTCATTCTCACCTCAACTTCAATCTCCCATTCTCTAACTTCTTGCCTCTCTACTTCTCTCTTCATCTCTATCACCCCTCTCTCTCCCTCTCCTTTCTCTCTCTCTCCCTCTCCTTTCTCTCTCTCTCTCTCTCGCCCTATCCCATTCCTTCTATCTTTGACGGTTCTTTTTCTTTCTTTTATACCAATTTATGCTTCCATTCTCTCCCCTCTTTCTCTATTTCTCTCTTCCCTTTTCTTCCTTCTCTCATCTTTTCCCACTTTCATCGTTCCAGACTACCGCCATTTTCTTTGGCTTTCTCTATGAATCAATCGTTATTAATGACATCCTTTCTCTTTGTTTGTTTGTTTCTTTCTTTCTGTCTTTCTTTGTTTCTTTCTTTGTTTCTATCTTTCTTTCTTTCTTTCCTTTCCTTTCCTTTCCTCCTTCCTTCCTTCCTTTGTTTATTTTTCTTCCTGTTTTCCTTTTTATCTGCCTTTTCTTAATCTCTTCTCAATTACATAAGTGTCACTATTTTCGAAATATTTTGAAAATATCAAATTAGCATAATTTGGGATATTTTTATATACAGTTTTATATCGTTTTCTTCTTACAACTTCAAAAACAGTTTTAATAAAATATGTTTCTTCCAAAATTTATTATCCCCTTATAAATCCTAAGTTTTGAACAAACAAAATACTTCAAATACACAGACTAGAGGTAAACTGTAAAATATGGAATCCAGAAGAATTTTAACGAAAAGAACCGATTGAAGGGACAATGATAAATTGTATCTGCAAACATTGGAATTAATGGGAATTTCTTAATCTTAAAAGTTATCATACACAAGAGTGTATGTACCCCAACCAGATTTTGGAATTATCTAGGATGTATTAGATAGATAGATAGATAAATAGATAGATATGCGTGTGTTTGTGTGTGTATGTGTTATACAACTCCAGAATAATGTTACATACAAACAAGAGATGCTTACAGAGAGATGGCTGGTAGGACATAATATGCACTGGTTACAAAATTTTCAATTGATATTTGGTGTTTTCTCTGTTCAGCATTATCTCTCTCTCTCTCTCTCTCTCTATATATATATATATATATATATATATATATAGTTACTTTAGCATAATAATATTTCATAATTATTTAATCAAAGTTGTTTTTCAAATTTCGTATACATTTTAATATTGATTTTTAAAATTCGTGCATTTTTATTTATTTTCTTATTTTTTATTTTAAGTTTTTTATTTTGTAGTATTATCCAAAAGTAACTTTTGGGTCACACTTTACACACATACATACGCGCATACACACACACACATATATATATATATATATATATATATATATATATATATATATACAGAGAGAGAGAGAGAGAGAGAGAGAGAGAGAGAGATGGATTCAGAAAAGTCCAAGTTTTTATTGAACAACATGGACAAGTGAATTGTTTAAAGTGGCCAGTTTTCTGTGCACTCCAATGCATACTCTGTCTATCATGTCCTGTACTGGTGAACTGTGTTCCACATAACGGCTGATGCTACAAACGCAGGATTTTTTAATAGAATTTTTCAATCTCCTTGTTGCCTGTTTGCCGTTGGTTTCTATACGAAGCTCATCTGCCCTTTGGCAACCATCTCAAGGCTTGTTTGAATTCATAGTTTACCTTCTCCTAGATTGGTTGCCAACCAAAGTTATACGACACAGTCTGTCCCGCTACTTACCCATAGCTGGTGTGAGAAACGATGGATTAACGCCTTTCGCGTACGTGGATGTAACGAATTCGACTGGAATTTGAACTCGGCTCCCCGATTTCTTATTCCGAGTCGTATAGACCAACCAAAGATCGTCAGTGTCATTAGCAAGCCTTTTGAAGCTATAATCAACAATAAGGTTGTTGATCAACTAAATAGGAACAAACGCTTGAGCGACAAGCAGTACGTGCATTGATCTGCCCGATCCACTGCTGATGTCCTGACTGTCATTACCCACAGAATCAGAGAGGCACTAGACAACAAATACATCAAAATGACTATCGCATTAGATATTGCAAAAGCCTTTTACTAGGTGTGGCATAAAGGATTACTGCACAAGCTCTCTAGCTATGGAATGACTGGAAGAGTTTTCTCAATTATAAAGTCCTTCCTAACGAGAATGTAATTGTTAACGACCAGTCCTACGAGGCTCTAGAAATCAACATAGGCATTCCACAAAGGCCGCTTCTTAACCAACCCTCTTTCTACTTTACATAAATGATCTACCTGCGGGTATATTCGTGAGTATTGCTGCTAATACAACAGGTATGTAGATATACCTTATAAAATTGGAACGACTAGAGATTGGAAGTTGATCTTATCTCTGAGCTGGCTCGAACGTCTCAGTGAAGGAAAACTGGCTGGTTACAGTCAATGCGTCAAAAACCAAACTAGTTATATTCCGTCATCGCTGATCGGACCCAGAACTATCACCAATCCCGATGAACGGGTGTTCCCTCGGGGAGGTCCCGTGCCTTGAACGCCTATAGGAACTTAAACTCAACGAAGATCTCAAGTGGAACACCTACATACGACCTATCGCTAAAAGTGCTGGAAAATGGTTACTTGTACCTCTCCAGTACGTACCTGACTCCTCCTGCCATCATCGACCTTTACAAGACCACATCAGGCCAAAAATGGAAAAATGGTTCCTTGTACCACGATGATAGTCCAAGGTAGAACCAATAAAGAAGAACTCGAACACAGGTATGGAATAACACAGATATATTACAAACAGGAATATATACAGAGAAGTAGAAGTGTTAGTATGAACAATCAGGTTTAGTAGAGAGAACAATGTAGTCTCGACCAGTATCACTATTCCAATGTCTTGGAGTAATTGTCTGAACGCGACTCTGTTTCGGACTGCCTCTGACTCGACTCTTGACTCGACTTTAACTACTGAATTCACTTGAACTACTGACGATATTCAGTCACCCCCCCACAAGGGTGTCATGTGGCACAAGGCCTTTTTAACGTGGGCATTCCCGAGCCATTAGGCTCGGCCAAAAAATAGCCCATTTGAACCCGTATGAACGGGTCCAGGGCCGGTTTAACCTCCCTGAAGGAGACTCCGCCCTTCGGCGTAGCCTCCTTCGGGTTCCTCCCGCCCGTAGGAAGAGAGTACAACCGTGCAGTCGGTTCAAAAAACTGAACTACTGACTATATTTGGTCGTCCCCCACGAGGGCGTCGTCATGTGGCACAGGGCCTTTTAACGTGGGCATTTCGAGCCATTAGGATCGGCCAAAATAGGCCATTTGAACCCGTATAAACGGGTTCAGGGCCGAGCTTTTCCTCCCCGAGGAGACTCCGCCCTTCGGCGTAGCCTCCTTCGGGTTCCTCCCGCCCGTAGGAAGAGAGTACAACCGTGCAGTCAGTTCAAAACTTGAACTACTGACGATATTCAGTCACCCCCCACGAGGGTGTCATGTGGCTGAAGGCCTTTTTAACGTGGGCATTCCCGAGCCATTAGGCTCGGCCAAAAATAGCCCATTTGAACCCGTATAAACGGGTTCAGGGCCGAGTTTACCTCCCGAAGGAGACTCCGCCCTTCGGCGTAGCCTCCTTCGGGTTCCTCCCGCCCGTAGGAAGAGAGTTGAACCGAACAGTCGCTCAGAAAGTGAACGACTGACTATATTTAGTCGTCCCCCACGAGGGCGTCATGTGCACAAAGGCCTTTTTAACGTGGGCTTTCCGAGCCATTTGGCTCGGCCAAAAATTAGCCCATTTGAACCCGTATAAACGGGTTCAGGTCCGAGTTTATTCTCCCGAAGGAGACTCCGCCCTTCGGCGTAGCTCCTTCGGGTTCCTTCCGTCCGTAGACAGAGAGGGTAAACCGAACTGTCGCTCAGAAAGTGAACGACTGACAATATTCAGTCACCCCCACGAGGGCAGGTGTCATGTGGCACAAGGCCTTTTTTAACGTGGGCATTCCCGAGCCATTAGGCTCGGCCAAAAAAATAATTTTGAACCTGTATAAACGGGTCCTGGGCCAGCGACCCCTGAAGGAGACTCCGCCCTTCGGCGTAGCCTCCTTCGGGTTCCCTCGCCCGTAGGAAGAGAGTTTAACCGTGCAGTCAGTTCAGAGGTGAACGACTGACACATTCAGTCACCCCCCACGAGGGTGTCATGTGTAACAAGGCCTTTAACGTGGGGATTCCCGAGCCGTCGGCTCAAAAAACAGCCCATTTGAACCCGTATAAACGGGATTCAGGGCCAGTTTCCGAAGGAGACTCCGCCCTTCGGCGTAGCCTCCTTCGGGTTCCCTCTCCCCGTAGGAAGAGAGTTGAACCGAACAGTCGCTCAGAAAGTGAACGACTGACTATATTTAATCGTCCCCCACGAGGGCGTCATGTGGCACAAGGCCTTTTTAACGTGGGCTTTCCGAGCCATTTGGCTCGGCCAAAAAAATAGCCCATTTGAACTCGTATAAACGGGTTCAGGGGCCGAGCACCTCCCCGAAGGAGACTCCGCCCTTCGGCGTAGCCTCCTTCGGGTTCCCTCTCGTCCGTAGACAGAGAGGTAAACCGAACAAATCGCTCAGAAAGTGAACGACTGACAATATTCAGTCACCCCCACGAGGGTGTCATGTGGCACAAGGCCTTTTTAACGTGGGCATTCCCGAGCCATTAGGCTCGGCCGTAAATAGCCCATTTGAACCCGTATAAACGGGTTCTGGGCCAGCGAACCTCCCCGAAGGAGACTCCGCCCTTCGGCGTAGCCTCCTTCGGGTTCCTCTCCGCCCGTAGGAAGAGAGTTTAACCGTGCAGTCAGTTCAGAGGTGAACGACTGAAAATATTCAGTCACCCCCCCACGAGGGTGTCATGCGGCACAAGGCCTTTTTAACGTGGGCATTCCCGAGCCATTGGGCCCGGCCAAAATAGCCCATTTGAACCCGTATAAACGGGTTCTGGGCCGGAAGAGCCTCGAAGGAGACTCCGCCCTTCGGCGTAGCCTCCTTCGGGTTCCTCGCCCGTAGGAAGAGAGTTGAACCGTGCAGTCAGTTCAGAGGTGAACGACTGACAATATTCAGTCACCCCCACGAGGTGTCATGCGGCACAAAACCTTTTAACGTGGGCATTCCCGAGCCATTAGGCCCGGCCAAAAAAATAGCCCATTTAGAACCCGTATAAACGGGTTCTGGGCCGAAAGTTCCTCCCCGAAGGAGACTCCGCCCTTCGGCGTAGCCTCCTTCGGGTTCCTCTCGCCCGTAGGGAAGAGAGTTGAACCATGCAGTCAGTTCAGAGGTGAACGACTGACAATATTCAGTCACCCCCCACGAGGGTGTCATGCGGCACAAGGCCTTTTTAACGTGGGCATTCCCGAGCCATTAGGCTCGGCCAAAAAAATAGCCCGTTTGAACCCGTATAAACGGGTTCAGGGCCGTTTAACCTCCCCGAAGGAGACTCCGCCCTTCGGCGTAGCCCGCTTCGGGTTCCTCGCCCGTAGGAAGAGAGTTGAACCGTGCAGTCAGTTCAGAGGTGAACGACTGACAATATTCAGTCACCCCCACGAGGGTGTCATGGGCACAAGGCCTTTTAACGTGGGGGAATTCCCGGCCATTAGGCCGGCCAAAAAATAGCCCATTTGAACCCGTATAAACGGGTTCTGGGCCGGCCCCCACCCGAAGGAGACTCCGCCCTTCGGCGTAGCCTCCTTCGGTTCCTCTCCCGTAGGAAGAGAGTTGAACCGCAGTCAGTTCAGAGGTGAACGACTGACAATATTCAATCACCCCACGAGGGGTGTCATGTGGCACAAAATTGCTTTTTAACGTGGGCATTCCCGAGCCATTAGGCTCGGCCCAAAAATAGCCCATTTGAACCCGTATAAACGGGTTCTGGGCGAGTTTACCTCCCCCGAAGGAGACTCCGCCCTTCGGCGTAGCCTCCTTCGGGTTCCTCTCGCCCGTAGGAAGAGAGTTGAACCGTGCAGTCAGTTCAGAGGTGAACGACTGACAATATTCAGTCACCCCCACGAGGGTGTCATGTGGCACAAGGCCTTTTTTAACGTGGAATTCCCGAGCCATTAGGCTCGGCCAAAATAGCCCATTTGAACCCGTATAAACGGGTTCAGGGCCCCTTTAACCCTCCCCGAAGGAGACTCCGCCCTTCGGCGTAGCCTCCTTCGGGTTCCTCTCGCCCGTAGGAAGAGAGTTGAACCGAACAGTCAGTTCAGGGTGAACGACTGAGATATTCAGTCACCCCCCACGAGGGTGTCATGCGGCACAAGGCCTTTTTAACGTGGAATTCCCGAGCCATTAGGCTCGGCCAAAAATAGCCCATTTGAACCCGTATAAACGGGTTCAGGGGCCGAGCGAACCTCCCGAAAGGAGACTCCGCCCTTCAGCGTAGCCTCCTTCGGGTTCCTCTCGCCCATAGGAAGAGAGTTGAACCGAACAGTCAGTTCAGAGGTGAACGACTGAGATATTCAGTCACCCACCCACGAGGGTGTCATGCGGCACAAGGCCTTTTTAACGTGGGAATTCCCAGGCCATTAGGCTCGGCCAAAAAATAGCCCATTTGAACCCGTATAAACGGGTTCAGGGCCGACTAACCTCCCGAAGGAGACTCCGCCCTTCGGCGTAGCCTCCTTCGGGTTCCTCTCGCCCGTAGGAAGAGAGTTGAACCGAACAGTCAGTTCAGAGGTGAACGACTGACTGTTGCCTACTCCTGAGGCGCAGTATTTATTAAGTATGGAATAGTCCATTATTATTATTAGGGGTAATATCCCATAATAAATACCATTTTAAATAAATGCAACACGCATTACTACCGTTTGCATGAATAGCTAATATAGATACAATCTCCTAAAAAAGTATTGGAACGGCAAGGCCAATTCCTTTGTTTTTGTTGCTCACTGAAAACGTTTGGGTTTAAGATCAAAAGATGAATATGAGACAAGAGTTCGGAATTTCAGCTTTTATTTCCTGATATTTAAATTTAGATGTGTTAAACAACTTAGGATATACCACCTTTTGTTTGAACCCACTATTGGAACACGTTATTGACACTTATTTCTTGCCTAGGCATTGCCTTTTAGATTGATTGTTTAAATATTAAATAGCTCTGAATCTCGTGGTTTTAGCTTTGGGTTTCGCCTGTAAAGACTACATTTCTTGTTAAATAGTATAAACCAACATGAAGACGACAGAGCTGACTATAGAAGAAAAGTAAATGAAGAAAAGAAGGAAAATAAATCAGAGTCATTGGAAAAATATTGTGTATAGTAAAAACAACAATTTGGAATGTCATGAAAAAGAAAGAAACTACTGGTGTACTGAACAACAGACATAGAACAGGTTGGCCAGGGAAAACAATAGCAGTTGTTGACAGAAACATTTTGAGAGCTGTGAGGAGAACCCAAAAAACAACAGTCAGTGACATCATCAACAACCTCCACAATACATGGGTAAAGGTTTCACAATCCACTGTTCGTGGGAGGCTTCAAGAGCAGAAATATAGAGGCCATACCACAAGATGCAAACCATTCACCAGCAGTAAGAATGGGAAAGCCAGATTGGAATTTGTAAAGAAGTACAGGATGTACAAGAAAGTACAAGAGATGATCGAAAAAAGTTCTGGAAGAATGTTTTTTGGACTGATGAGACCAAAATTAATCTCTACCAAAGTGATAGAAAGGCCAAAGTGTCGAGAAAGAAAGGGTCTGCTTATGATCCAAAGCATACAAGCTCATCTGTGAAGAATGGTGGAGACAGTGTCTTGGCTTGGGCTTGCATACCTGCTTCTGGAACGGGCTTATTGATATTAATTGTTATAGTGGAACACACCTATTCTATAGTTAATAGACTATCCCACCTATAATAAGTAGGAGTAGTAAGAGTAACGAGTAAGAGTCGGTCAGGGGGTCGGTCAGTCAGTCGATGTTAGTCGAATACTAAAGTATCAGCGACCACCACTAGATTTCTCTGCGTTATACCTATTATATGAAGTTCCTAACGTTTTGTGCATCGAACCTATTTTAGGACCGACTTAGTACAAATACAAGCCTCCACTGTGAAATCACTCCATAACATTAATTGATGATGTAACTCATGATGATAGCAGTAGAATTAATTCAGAAGGTTACAGAAAGATTTTATCTGGCAATTTACAGAGAAATGCATCCAAACTAATCGGAAGGAAGTTTATCAGGCAGCAGGACAATTACATTAAACATACTCCCAATACAACAAAGGACTTGATCAGAGGAAAAGTTAGTCAGGTTTAGACTGGCTAATCAATCACCGGACCTTAACACAGTAGGGCATGCATTTCATCTCCTGAAGAGAATACTGAAAGAAACAAGCCACCCCACTCCCGAAAAAAAACTTAAAGGGGCTGCGTTAAAAGTCTGAAAAAGCATCACAAATGAAGAATGCAACGGTTTGGCGATGTCAGTGGGACGCAGGTTTGATGCAGTTATTGCAAAGAAGGCTTATGCAACCAAATATTAAATGGTACTTATTTTAAGACTATATGTTCCTTTATTTTACTAAACTAAAAATGGGGTGAGCTGATACATACGGTACTATGTCCTAAGCTGTTGACGATATCTAAATGGAAATACCAGGAAATAAAAGCTGA
>CAHIKZ030000787.1:1342500-1400000 GCA_903632075.3 Acanthosepion pharaonis | reverse complement strand
CGGATTTCGGTGTCACATTTTCCATCATCTAACTTCCAAGAAATGTAAAAATTCTGTACTTGCTTGTGTTTGACTTTCCCAATTCTCATTTTGGTTTGCTTTTTTTTCTCTTTCTAACAGCCATATACAATCTGTTTTCTTACAAATGATGGTACCCGCTTTCCTTTATTACTTTCTGTAGGAGTTCCTTTAGTTTCCCTTCTGTGTCTGCCATCAAAACGCTATCATCTTCGTATCTTATATTGTTAAGCTTATGTCTGTCAATTATAAATCCTGGTAGGAGTTCTAGTTCAGCCTATGAAATTGAGGTTTTACACTAATTGAATAATCAGTTCAAGATGTCACAACGCTGAGAGGTTTGATCCTATCTCGAGTATTGGGATGATTAGAGTTATTAATTATAAAAAAAAATTAATTCACACTGTGATATAAACTATAATGATTCTAGTATCAAATCGGTCGTTCACTTTGCGAACAGATCATATCAATTCAAGTAGTATTTTTACGGAGTAAGATTGCAAGATCCAGCTATTACATTTTGTTATCTTTACTCATGGGTCGATTCCTTCACTAGTTTTGAAGTCCTTCTTATCACCTAAGCCCAGAGAGCCCATTCCGACCTTCTATTTTAGCTGGAAAGGGGGAGAGAGCTGACTGAATGGATCTCTCAAGGACACTAGTATAAAGGGAATACAAACTATCTAATCCCGGGTTTTAACTCGACTTGTTTATTTCATTTTAAGAATATAATATTTAAAACAAAAAAAAAAAAAAGATACCAAAATTACGAATATAGTGGTTTATCTGATATAAATGCTACTTCTTTAGTAAATCGTTAATTATTTTTTTAAGACATTTTTTTTGTTTATACGTTCTTTTTTATAGATACAAATATCTAAGTTAATGCTCTGTTTTATAATAAACAGTATTAACAACATTTACCGGCCTGAATGTCCGAGAAATTTTCATAGAAAATATTCGTCCTCCGACAGGAATCGAACCTGTATCATATAGCCTGACGTGCCTTAACCGATTGGGCCACAGAGGAGCGTTCGGTTAGCAAGGTCAATTTTACTGTTTTTAAATCGTTACTATATAAAGGCAGTTATTTCGATCCTGTTAGTTCAATCTACTACTGGTCGGATCATTGGCAACTAAACCAGTCCACTCTAAATAGATAGAATTAAAAACAAGGTCTATCAAAGGACGGACGAAGCTTCTTGCAGGGTCAACAACCATTTAGCTCAATGGTGTAGATTAGGCTCCTTAGCTACGTGCATGCAGCCAATGTGGTGATTTATTAAAATTGTAAACATCTCTTTTTAAAACAATAAACATTACTGAGGAGTAGTTAAAATAAAAGCAGTGTCATGGGAAAAAAACATCCATTTGACACTCTTTTTTTTTCGCGGGAATGTGCGGTCATGAAAGTCTATGTTTGCCAAGTTATCTTTTATTGAAATTTTATATCCCTTGTGCAATATACTGTTAACTTCTAGTCTTTTGGTTAGAAGTTAACACTATCTCTATTGCGTAAAAACACTGATATCCATTCTATAGATTTAGATATTAACTTATGTTTTGAAACTGATTTTGGAGTGAAGGAGATCTTGCTGAAAAAAAATAATAATTTGTATATGGCCTGATTAAATAAACGACATACCCTGATTAATGCGACAATAAAGCTCTTGCGAACGCATATTATTTCAACTCGCACACATACGCGCATGCGTAGACACATACAATTTTTTTTTTTTTAATAATAACATGCGAATCTTTCTATCAAGAACCGACTACCTTTTTCAATATTATTTTCGTTACGTCTGATGTCAAATATAAAAGAAACAGCCGTTGGCATTTTTTTTTTCACCGCCCAAGGCTTTATAATTATCATACCCTGAAGATAAGCTCTTACGCTATCGCCCCCACCTCACTCCGATTTTTACAGTGCAGCCGGCGATTCGGTTCTTTTCTATTCGAAACGTCGGCTGCAGGGCGGCTGTCGGGACCCTCCTTTTCAAAGTGGGCCATCCGACGCAAAATGCCAAATTTTGGAGAGGGAAACTTTTGTAATTCAACTGTCATCTGACTAATCGGCTGTTATATTTCCAAGCGTACAAGACACGACTCTGCCTTTTCAACAACGGATATTCAGGAAAGGAACGTTTGTAATGAGGGTAGGAAGTGCCATATACTGGGTCATTTATATTGTTAATTTGCTGTTTCGGATCGATTTCATTATTATTATTATTATTATTGTTGTTGTTGTTCTGCTCCAGTACACCAGTAATATCTGATGAATTTTACAAGAGATCAAGTGACAGCAAATCTCCCCACTTGAATTCTTCCTTGGATTACCTTATTATTCTTATGTGTACACACTGAATTTATATCCTAGTATAATCTGGTTGCTTTCACTGGAGATCAAGTGATAGCAAGTACCCTACTACTCCAGCACTTTCCTCAGTATGCAAGCTGATTTCAGTAATTCTGTCGTCTAGATAGTATCAATTCATCCTCGAATTTCCATATTATTCTTATACGTTGAATATTCACAATAGTGGTTTTCATTAGAGATCAAGTGACAGCAAGTCTCCCCAAACTAACAGCCATCCACTCGGTAATCTCGTTGCTTTCGGTTTTAGTTGTTGTCTGGATGGTCCCGAATATTCTTTTGATTTTTAGCTTCTCCAGCTTTTTCTCTATTCCCAGTGCTCCGATAACAACTGCCACGACTGTCACATTCATGTTCTATATACTATTTGTCTCCCTGGCAAGATCGACGTATTTAGAGCGTGTGAAGTGTTTAGATACTTGTAAAATCTTTATTTAATGTATTTTCATTTACACAGCTGATGTACGTTAATGTCAAATTAACACCCATTTTCAAACAGACGCTGTAGAATAAAATTTAAACAACAGCAAAAAAGCATTCTTCTTTTTTGTGCCGGGTCTCCTCAGGACATAGACGATCATGGCTCTCCACAATTTCCTGTCCTTTGTAGCTCTTAATAAGTTTCGTTATCTCTCTTAAACCTTCCTCCGCCATCTATTTACACACGCTCACTGGGTAGGTTATGAATTGCTTTCCTTTGACCCGCTTTCCTTGAATCTTTCTTGTGAGTATCAAATTTTCCAATCGCTCTTTCCTGATAATCTGCTCCAGAAATTTCAACTGTTTCTCGCTGATGCTAAGTGTAAGTTTCAGTTTCCATTTTCTCTAAGAGTTCATGACATTCTCAGCATGATACCGTAGAACTAGATTTCTGTTGCTTCAAGTCTATTCTTCAGAGGAGATTGTCCAACATCCAGTGCCATATTGGAGGGTGGAACTTACAAAACAGTTCTGTACCCTTTTCTTTGTTTCTAAAGTATTTTTTTCTGTTTCTCAATACTTTACTCGGCTTTTTAAGGCATCCAAAAGCGCCTTCGAGTTTTAGTATTGTACTTTCCGTCCCGTGTTATTGCAAATTAGGAATCGTAGATACCAAAATCAAACACAACAGTTTAAACACTTGCGAAGTATTTTAACAGAGCTATGTGTTCGTGTGCGTATTCTTTGTCTCATTTTGTGACTCCTTGTAAAAGATAAGAATGCCGATAACTACTTCATCATTTCTTGGACCAATCTTAATTGTTTTACAACCCTTCACGCAGAACTTTTCACTGCCAGTTCAAGAAAGACATTTGGGTCACTAACACAAAAAAAGAGAAAGTCTCATATCGAGAATATTTAACATCGAAAAACATAAAGGAAAAAAATTAATTATTATTAATAACATGTGGAAATCTCCACCCTTTGCCTGATGACAGTCACGAGATCGGAAATACGTGTAGCAAAATTATGGAAAATAAAGCGTAAGATTTTTTTTTTAAAATGCACATTACAACCAAAAACGTTTGCGGTTTCTCTCTTCTTTTTAATACATACATGCATACACACACACACACACACACACACACACACACACACACACATATATATATATATATATATATATATATATATATATATATATATATATACTAATAATAATAATATATCCAAAAGTATTGTACTTTCCGTCCCCTGTTATTGCAAATTAGGAATCGTAGATACCAAAATCAAACACAACACTTTAAACACTTGGGAAGTGTTTAAACAGAGCTATGTGTTCGTGTGCGTATTCTTTGTTTTAAAATGATATCGAACGACCTATAAACATTTAAAGCCTTATTGAAGTCTACCCTTAAGCATGGAGTGAACTTTGAAAATTTCATATTTAACTCACGTAAACAACTTTGTAACCAAGTATGTTCTTACCGTTTCACCTACAATGGATCTTGCGTTTCAATTACTCGTTTTAAGAAATGAACACCTGTCATTGGAGCATACTGAGTCTATATGAGTTAGTGTTAATGTAAGTAAAAACTCACCTTACTACAAGAGGGTCTGTCAAAGATATAAAATGGGATAGATAGATATAAAATTACGGACAGTGAATTCTGATATAAATAAAACAGTGCTCGACGTATAATAAACAGCGTTCAAATTTATAAATAATATCACCATTTGTCACTTCAGATACCATGATGTTGACCGGATATATCATCCAACTCTTTCCGAATCCTCTGCAATCTCAGATTGATATCCAAACACTTTGAAATGTTCGTCTTAGAGCTTCCGGTGCGAATGCCAAGCAGTAGAATACTCCGTTTCCAAATTTCTGTCGGAGTGAATTGCATCATGGTGCTCTTTTTCTCACAAACAATGCCCGACATGCCCAACTGATCCTACTATACTGTGCAGTCGACAAAATCAAAAAAAAACAACATGCATGCGGGAAATTAAAAATATAAAATGACGACAATTTACACATCACACATTGTATATTACTGTAGCAAGATCGAAATCAAATTGGTGATCTCCAAATTGAGCCAAATAGTCGTACCTAAATATATTCTACTGTTCTGTTGATCTCTACTGATTGTAGTTCACTTGACTAGCCTCGTTTTAACGAAGCTGAAATATTGATCAGTAGAATATGACGTAGAATATCAGTAGAATACGAGTAGAATATTGATCAGTAGAACATGAAATAGAACATCAGTAGAATATTGGTCAGTAGTATATGAAGTAGAATATTAGTATAATACGAGTTGAATATTGGTCAGTAGAATAAAAAGGAAATTCCTTTTATTTTGGCTATCGTCTTTTGTATGTCATGTTCTGTGCTTTTCTACCTCTGAGCCTCTTTGGGGATTTTCAAAGTTAATCATATGAACTGAAAACAACTACGCAGAATTTGAGACAAAAAGTCAAAATTTAACACAACAAGCAAAAGAGAAAGAAAAGGTTGAAAAAGAAAAAATAACCTTCGAATGTTGGAGGTTGAAGAGAAAAAAGTATAAATTGAATTAAAGAATGAAGGAAGGAAAGAAATAATGAAGAAATAAAAAGAAAATCAAGAAGCAAAAAAGGGGAAGAGAAGGGAACTGATGTAAGGATGAAAGCAGAAGAAAATATGAGAAAATGGAAGAAAGAATGAAAAATATAAAAAAGAACGAAGAAAGAGAAAATGACGGAAGAGAGTTTTTTTTTGTTTTGGTTTTTAAGGTGTGCAGAATTAATTTCAACTTGGAACTAATTTCAACTTGGAATTAATTTCAACTTGGAACTAATTTTTGGCAGCGACCGCGGAACCCTTTTTGTTCCGCCGTTTGACATTTTCTGATTCCCACCTGAAATTCTCTAAGCTAACCAATTTCAATTCTATGTCAACTTCAAATTCAAGTACCAGTAACGGCTTCTTTTGAACGAGTTTTTTTTACAAAAAAAAAACAGCTAAGCAATCTACTGTTCTTACTACAAAGAACATTGCATTTTTATTGAATCAACTTTAAATGAATAAAAATTAATAAAAAAATTTCCACTTTATTCATTTGCAACAAAAAAGAATGAAAGTCGCAGAAAAGACGGATTCTGAATTATCTTATCTACTAAGGATTTTTAATGCTAAATTAGAAAATTAACACCGACTCATTTGTTTCGGAATTCACGGAAATTGATAACTTTGATTTTAAATTGAGTTGAAATTAGTTCCAAGTTGAAATTAGTTGTGTCATTCTTTTTTACTGTTAGATTTTTGGTGTTTTTGCACACGTTGTAGGGCATGCAAAAGTGATGAACGAAATAAATAAAAACAAATAAAAACAAATAAAAACAGAAAATGAAAAAGGAGAGAAAAATAAATAAGATTAAAGAGTGTTTTTTTTTGTTTTGTTTTTCAACTTTGATTTTTATAATTTATTATTTTTTCATATGTTGAATCTGTGTCTCTATTTCTAAGTAAAGTGAGATTGTTTCCCGTGTCACACAACAAGTCAAGGATTTTTGTCTCCACTTCGCGAAAGCTCCATGAAGACCCAATCATAATTTGTGCCAATTGTGAAGTTTTTACCCAACCAGGTTGCTGGCCTGAGGCCTAAGTTGGGTTGCGTAAAGGGTTATTATTTATCAGTAGCTGGGAGAAATAGATTCATGGCTTTCCCAAGAAAATACGATGCGAACGCAAACTGTCTCCGCCTGATATCGAACTCGGTTCGCTGATTGCTTTCTTCGTACCATTAAACGTTAGAGAGCAGTGCTCCCCCCCACACACACACACATACTTTTGCAAGATCCTCAATTATTTGTCTCAAGATTTTCCTTTGGGTCAATCAATTATTAAAATAATTACTTTGCTGATTCTTCCACCACTTGTTTCAGGTTGACGCGTGTCGGGATTCGATTTCGGCGGGAGGTAATTCGGCAAAATTGTTTTGTTGACCCCCATGGAATGTTTATCTGGACCCGATTTAAAAAAAAAACAACAACAACAAAAAAACACTTCAATCCTTCTCCTACTTTACAAATGTTCAAGTTACAAACTTTCAGAGACACGAACAAACCTGTCTATAAATTCAAATGTTGTACATCGTTCCGATTCACGAGCTCAACCACCGCTCAATAGGTAACACTAGTGTAGCTGCACAGTATCCCCCTACTAAAAAAAAAAAAAAAAAGAAACACGTCACAAGGGTTGTCTCTCTGTGACGTCATGACGCTGTCCATGGTTATCTGGGGTTTTCACAATTGTTGCCGTCATCGAAGATTAAAGAAATCGCTGTTGTTTAGACCCTGGTTCGTCCAGTAAATACAGCATTTATGGTGTGATAAGTTGGCTTATGATTTTTGTTAATTGATACACAGAAATGGGAATTTGCGATATAATAGGACAGACGGGATATAGTTGTGTTTGTGTGTGTTTTATACTGCCATATATATAACCAAGTCTTATAATCACCCACTATTTTAGGAAGTTTTAAACTGTCCTGTTTGGCATTATTAGCTGTGATAAGTTTGTTCATTTTTAATTTTACTTGTTGGGTTGGATTCCTGTTAATTTGTTTACATTTTGTGTAGTCATTAACTATTTGTTCCAATTTTGTGTTATAGTCTGATTTTTTCTTTAAACAACAAAGATGTTAGTTTTGTCTGCTATTTTGATGATTATATCCAGTTGATTATGTAGTTCCTTAGCGGCAATTTGTAGTTGTTGTGTTAATATTTTTTAAAAGTTTTCACTTCTATAGGATATAAAATCCTATATTTTACAACTAATAGGTGAGGCACAAATAAGTAAAAAACGCCCACACTTAAATAGGATCAGAATCACAAAAACAAAATACTTTTGTACAAATCAATATACAATGTAACCCGGATATAAGAGAGTTGTCGGGACCGGAGACGAAGTCTCTTATATCCGGGTTTGGTCTATTTTATATACATTAACACAGGCTCTAATTTGGGACCGGAGAAAATCTCTCTTATATCCGGGTTTCTCTTATATCCGGGTCTCTTATATCCGGGTTACACTGTAATATAAAAATGGGATCTGAAATTAAATAAGTGGTTTCGGAAATTTGATTGGATAGTGCAATCATGTGCTTTTCATCTGACTACGTCCATTGCGACTACTTTTTGTTGATTCTGCCTATTCTTCTTATTCGTCGTGTCCCTTCAGGGTATTGACGGTCATGGTTCTCCACTATTTCCTGTCCTTTTTAGCTTTTAATAAATTTTGACTTTTTAGCATCTTTCCCAAACCCTGCTCCGTATTCAAGTTCGCCAGGTAGGCGATGTCTTGTTTGCCTCTCTCCTTCTTGCATTCAATCTGTCCCGTGGGTATCAAGTTTTCAAAGCCGTCGGCATTATGCACCCTAGAAATTTCAACTGTCTCTTCCTGATGTTAATTTTAAGTATCCTTTTTGTTGACATCGTTTCTAGAACTTCGTCGTTGCTTACATGTTCGGTCCATTATATCCTCAGCATCCTCCTGTAGAACCATATTTTTGTTGCTTCAAGTAGCATTTATTAAACTTTCTTCTAATCGCAGCATTGGTCAGAATAAAGAAAAACAAATATTGATTTTTTTTTATCATTCTAGAAGATGGCCTTCTTTATAAATACAGTTTAAGAATCGATACCTGATTTTTTAAAGAGTTATTTTTATCTGTCTATATTTCTTAGATGAGATATTTTAATTATTTGCACAATTTACATTATTCGGACTGTTGTCGTATTCGCAAATAAGCTGACGAAGATGAGGACAACGGTCCGAACAATGTAAATTGTGTAAAGAGTTTACTTTATTTTCTTTTTATGTACAAATTTATTTATTTATTTACTTATTTACAAATTTATTTATTTACTTATTTACTTATTTACAAATTTATTTATTTACTTATTCATAAATTTATTCATTAATTTACTTATTTACAAATGTATTTATTTATTTACTTATTTACAAATTTATTCACTTACTTATTTACAAATTTATTTATTTACTTATTCACAAATTTATTTATTTACTTACTTGTAATGACAAAATTACGCCAGTGTATGCTTTAAGAAAGCTTTATTCAACTGAGAATGCAAAGTTCGCGTATAGTGTCCTTTTATAGTCCCAGTAAACAGAAATATATCTCTCTCAAAGAGAAGTGGAACGAAACCAGGGGAGACCACTCTTGATTATTCGTGACATTACTTATTTACAAATTTACTTATTTACTTATTTACAAATTTATTTATTTACTTATTTACGAATTTATTTTATTTTGTCAAATTTGAAACTGTGCTCACGTCATCAAAAACTACCTACTGATAATTTTGACCGACCCCCCACACACACACACACGCACACACACAAACACACACACACAAACACACACACACAAACACAATTGTAGGTTTTCCTCATTTTCCATGGGATAATAATTATTTATCTTAAATGAATCCTATCATTATAGATTGTATTCTCCTTCAATTCTTAATAAGTATAATCTGGTGGAAAATATTTATTTACCGTTTTTAATTTTTTTCGAAATGAGGAGCACACGCATAAATACATTTCTATGTGATATATTAAGGATATATTTAAAACAAACTATTGTTTGGTTTAGAAAAAAATAAAATAATTCGAAACATTTTAACCCTTTTAAAAGTTGGAACAATAAAAAAAATATACGTTTAATGCACAAGTTATAAAAATGAGAGTGTAGAGTTAGGTTCGACGATATGGTTTAAGAAGGCATCGCTATAGGTTTGACCATATTGCCTACACTATACAGTCGGCGAGATAGTTTAAGGAGGCATCGCTACAGGTTTGACCATATTGTCTACAATATACAGTCGGCGAGATAGTTTAAGGAGGCATCGGTTTTACGCTATAGGTTTTAAATATCGATAGGTTTTTATTATTGCCTACACTATACAGTCGGCGAGATAGTTTAAGGAGGCATCGCTACAGGTTTGACCATATTGTCTACACTATACAGTCGGCGATATAGTTTAAGAAGGCATCACTATAGGTTTTGCGATATTGCCTACGCTATACAGATTCATCTAAATAGAAAGATAACATAAATAAATCTAGCCATTTAAATTTGCGCGTCACACATAAAAATAGTAAATCTTTTTCGTTATAACATATTTATTAAGAATATTATTAAAAATGATGAAACTCGGACTATTTCTTCGGGCAGGGATTCTTAACCTTTTGATGATTCAAGAACCCCAATGGATTATCCAATATGGTCCCATACCCGCTTCACTTGACTGTCGAAATTATTATCACCAATCCTATTATTTGCCAGTACCAAATATTTCAATCGCTTGAATTTACTGTCCTTTAACTATGGATCGCTAGGAATAGAACATGAAAACGAAAACCATAAGCATTGATAACTTTATTATATTTTTTACTGAAAGCAAAAATAAAAATATAATTCAGTTTTATTACACAAGAAAAAGGAAGAAAACATAAATGTGTAAGTTTTTTTAGTATCTCGACTACATAAAACAGACTTTTACTAATCTAGTGAGATATTTGCTGGCTTTTTGGGGCAATCGAAGCATGGAATCATGGTACAGTTACTGACAAAGCTACTCACATGTCACATGATACCATACCCCTAGTATTTGGTTCCCATACCCCCAAGGGGTATGGATACCCCCGGTTAAGAACCCCTGGCTTAGGGTATCTCGAAGGCACAAGTTGAAAGGTTAGGATATTTCTGGAGGAATTTTTGAACAAATTAAGTCTTTCTTATCAAATCGCGAAATCAAAGTTGTCTTGAATGGCCACTCTTCTAGATCTTTTCGTATTAATGCAGGTGCTCCCCCGGTTTTTATCCTTGGACCTACCTTGTTCCAAAATTTCATCAACGACCTTCCCGATGGCATCAGTTCTCAACTTTTTTTAAGCATTACGCCCCGAGCAAGGCGGGAAGCCACTAGGATGCAGGGGGTTGCAGAAGATTTGGAGCGAGAGCAGATGTGAGTGATAGAAGAAAGGATGAGGAGAATGATAGTGGATAGATCAAGGTAACTGGTGATGTCGATTGACATTACATTTGAACAGTTGGAGATTATAGCTTTCAGAGAAACAGTAATTGGGAAGGGTGTTCCACAGGCGAGAGGTGCGAGATATGAAGCTATTGGAGTAGAAGAGACGGCTACATTTAAAAGTTTATACAGTGTAAGAGTGGGAGCGGGATGCCAGTCTCGTAGGGCGCTTGAATTCATGAAGTCTGGGAACCAGTGAAAGCAACTCATCGGAGCAATTACCATGAAATTATTTGTAAAAAAGACAGAGAGAGGCGACGGCGCGTCTGTGAGAGAGCAACTGTAGACGAGATGCCAGATCAGTGCCAATTATATTACATATCCCCCCTGGATCTTCTCAAGAACTCCGAGGTAAACAGAAGGTGCCCCAGACCATATATGGCAGCAATACTCCATGCAAGGGCGAATGGTTGATTTATATATATGAAGTATCGATTCCCGGGAGAAAAATTTCCTGGCGTGGCACAGAGAGCCAACTTTCCTTGCGGTGGACGAAGCAATTGACTCAATGTATTTTATCCAACTCAGGTCAGCAGTAAACGTGAGACCGAGCAGACGCAGAGAGTTGCTCTCAAGAAGTTGAGCATCAGACATTCTAATGGGGGGGACGATCTCTATGGTGATTAGTAGAGAGCCGTTTAGTTTTTGAGACGTTAAAGTTGACCAGCCAATTCTTGCCCCAATTAACAACCGATTGGAGGTCCATTTCAAGACGAGCGGCCAGGTTAGTTTTGTCAGCGACAACTAGATTTCTTTTTGAGGCAGGAGTAAATTGTAGTGTCGTCCGCGTAGATGCCAACTTGGGAATCTATGGCGTCAGGAAGGTCGTTGATGAAAATAAGGAATAGAGTGGGGCCAAGGATGGAGCCTTGGGGAACACCTGCGTTCGTGGGATAGGAACTGGAGGAGAATCCGTTGAGAACGACCTTCAATTCACGGTTTGGCAGGAATGATTGTATTAGGTCAAACTTGATATCTATGCTGATGACAACTATTAAGTCCTGTCTTAATAGTAAATCTGATCAGTTCAATATGGTCAAATTGGCAGCTGATATCTATATTTACCTACAAGCTGTTGTTAACTTGGGCAACACGTTTGTTTATGCTTGCCAGAATATTAATCCAGGGGGCGTCTCCCCGCTTTTTAAGAGTTGAAGAGATTTTTTTAATGTATACAAAAGGTAGTAAAAATCATTTGTTGAACAGTAACATTTTATTAAGCCGTTCGTATGTTATTTTGCAGAAGTGTCTTCTGGGTAATATACGAAAGTCAGGTCGTTTTTGTTGAAAATGTTCTTGTACTGAATGAAAGAGGTGTTATTGACAATTGTTAATAATAGTGGAGACATTTAGGTGAAAATTGTGGCTTTTATAAGTATAGACTGCACATGCGAGTAACGGTGAAGTTTTATAGAAAATGGAAACTAAAACTTATACTTCACATCAGAAAGAGACATTTGAATCTTTTAGAGTACAGAATGAGAAAAGTGGGCTTGGAAAATATGATATTCACAGAATAGATTGAAGGCAATGGGATCAGAGGAAAACAACGCATTACTTCCCTAGCTAATGTGTCGCGGACCAAGGTTTTGGCGGGCTGACAAAATGACAAAATGTGTTAAGAGCTACAAATTACAAGAAATTGTCGAGAGTCATGACTGCCAATGTCCTGAAGGAGCGCGGCACAGGGAACAAGAAGACCCGTAAGAAATATATCAGTTGTATTGCTGATTACCCACCGTTTATCAATAGTAGTCCTCAAGATATTTGACCTCTTACTACTCCGCTACGTTCCGCAAGCCGAGATCTTCATACTGCTTCCAAAAAACCTTCACAGACTAGTATTTAAATAAAAAACTTGGTATTTACTCTGTCTCCCCACTAAGACGAGTTGTGACACAAGGTTTTTTTTAAGGTGGGGACCCAAGCGCGTACACAAGGTCTAAGAACAAAAATTGCCTGCAGTCCCCTCAGCCCCGTCGGTTGCGCTGGCCTCGGTGCGAGCACCGATCCCTCTCTCTGGTGCAATAAGAGGGTGCGGCCTCGGGCAGCTGTTCCCCAGGGCTGGGCACCTCTCAGTATAATTTTCCTCTGTTGCGACTCTGTTCTTTGATGGAGACGCCCTTGAGTGCACTCTGCCCAAAGACAGAGACACAACTGAGAGATGATAAATAATGTGTTACAAACCACTCTTGAGAGAGGTTTAGTTGTTATGAAATACAGCAATCTCTGAAATAGACGTTGTCAGGCCAATAAATGGTAATTTGACTGGCGTTCGGCTGTGGTGTTCTGTTTTTTATAGCAGTATCTCATTTGCATACAATACTACAGACGTCTTAAAGAAAATGGCAACAGAAATCCATTGTAGGTTACCCAGATCAATATACACTTGATGAAAAAACAACAAAGATGAGGAGAATAGTCCGAATATAAATAACGTGAATAATCATAACTCGTCATCGCAGAAATTCAAACAGAAAATAAATTAATTGATATTTTGTTTTATTTCGTCAGTCACGAGGTACGGATTTACTCATTTTTTTCTCATATTTTGATTTCGTCTGCTTTCAATAAATTTTTATTAACCTGCCGTTGAACTCTCATAGCAGAATAATTTCGGCTACTACTGCTTCTCACACACGTATGTATGCACACAAACATGCCTACAAACAACACTTGTACGTCATTTTGGAATTAAATATTAAAATATTCTTAACTAAAAATGCTATAGAACAAGGAATCTATAATTTTAAGTACTAACACAGTTTATCTAAACAAAATTATTATTTTGATTATATAACATAATATGAATTTTCAGTTTAAAATAAATCATTAAAAGCCATTTATATAATAGGGACGATTGGTGGGATATTTTAAGTTAATGTTAAATGGTTGTATAATTTCCGGACATATCTCTTCGTTATAAAAACAGACGCTTATTTAAAGCTAAATAAACCGGTCAAACGAGAACATAACATTTTTCTTTTATAATTTCGTTTTTTTTATTTTTTTTCCGCAAATTTCGCGTTCCTTCTCTCCTTAATCCGGAAGTAATGAACTTTTATTCGGAAATTTGAACCATTGGTAAATTGGAGGATGTTTTCTGGGAAGGGGCGGTGATAGGCAGCTGCTGTTATCACCTAATGGAGTTCCGGATTTTTTTAACGGCTTCCCAGCTATTACCAACTCCCTCCCTTCTTCCCTCTCTCTCATACACACGCGCACGCACGCACGCTCATACTTTACTTTTCCCATCTCGTCTCTTTCATTTACTTTTCCTCACCTTCTCTTTCATTTCCTATCTACCTCTTTTCCTTATTCAATTCTTTAATTTCATCATTTCTTTGTCTGTGAAAGACGAGAAATTTCATGTTTATATTACACCATTCTTCAGATAGGCTCGAACCCATTCACTGACAATAATGGTGGAGAGACAGCACTAATCCATTATTAAAAGCTTTAACTAACCACATTACTCAAAATGGTTCAACATTTAATATAAACTAGTGGTACCCTAAACAGTGGTTACGACACCTCCTGGGTGTTGCGTAATTGTTCCTTCTTTTTTATGTGCCCAGCCCCTTCAGGATGTAGGCAGTCATGGCTCTCCACAATTTCATGTCCTTTTTAGATCTAAATAAATTCTGTCTTTTCGTTATTTTTTCTAAACCCTGTTCCGCTATCTATTTACACAAGATCGCGAATTATGTTATACGTTGTTTTTCTCTATCTCTCTTGTCTGTGAGTATCATATTTTCCAAGCCTTCCTTCATCATTATGTTCTCCAGAAATTTCAATTGTCTCTGACTGATGTTAAGTATAAGTTTCCTTTTTGTTTCAATTTTCTCTAAACTTCTTCGCTATTCGGTCCATGGTATCCTCAGCATCCTTCTGTAAAACTACATTTCCAGTGCTTCAAGTTTCTTCTTTATCGTTGAGGAAATTTTCCAGTATTCACTACCATATAAGAGGACTGATATCACGTAACAGTTCAGTACTCTTTTATTTGTTTCTAAAGAAGTTTTTCTGTCTCTTAATACTCTGCTTAGATTTTGGAAGGCATCTTTGGCTATCCCAGTGCGTCTTCCGATTTCAGTGTCGCACTTTCCATCCGCTATTAGAACACTTCTGTGATATTTAAATTTTTGTGTTAGGTTGATTTTGGTATGTCCAATTTGTAATTAGTATTTTGAACTCATTCTTTTACTAATAACCATCCACTCTGCCGCCTTGTAGTTTATGATTAGTCCTTTCTTCTCGCTTTCCTTCTCTACCTTCTGTAGTAACATTTGTAGTTTTCTTTCCGTGTCTGCTATAAACACTGTGTCATCTGCATGTCTTATGTTGATAAGATTGTGGCCGCCAATAATGAATCCTGGTAGGACATTTAATTGCCTCGCAGTATAGGTTGAATAAGTCCAGTGAGAAGACACACCTTTCTGTTTTTGTATATTTGCAGACTCATTTTCTATCCGTATGCAGACGGCATGCTGTCAGTATAGTTTTTTGATTATTCTAATGTTCTTCCCAAATATGTCCAGGTTGCTGAGCAATTCTAACAGATCTTTGTGGTGTACTTTATCAAACGCCTTTGCAGAATCTATAAAGCACAGTTACACGTCCTTCTGTATTTGTATAGCTCTTTATGATAACATTCTGAGCATAAATATCGCCTTCCTTGTTCCGGTGTCTTTGATGAACCCGTACTGTTTTTGTCCTATCACTGGCCTGATTGTGTTGTGCGAACTATACATCAGAATTAACAGGTTGAGAACTGGGGCGGGCTAGCTGCCCTTGATGAGGGCGAAAGGAGTCTCTCTGAGCTTTGGTTAGCAATTATTTTAGTGTTGGTTTCACGATAAAAAGACTTCAGATCAGAAGGAAAACTCATGACAGCTTAACCCGGTCATTATATTGCATGTGTCTGCCGAGAGGCGTGTACTGGCTGGTATTGACTGTGATCCGGAGAGGTTAAACTCCACGATAATAACACATGAGGACTGACGTTCGGAGTTTCCATGGCAAGTCTTTTGCACCGTTACTTTTTTAACGGCAGATCGCAAAAATGTGCATGGTCCGACACAAACCTTCACCACTTGAAACAAATAATTATGTTAATTTTCTGACAACTATAATTAGTTCCACACACATCCGGCTACTGCGAAAAACTCTACGAAACAACATCAACTTCATCTTGGCACTTGGAATGTACGAACTCTCCAGGACAACAACTCAGCACCAGAAAGAAAAACAGCTCTGGTCGCATTGAAGCTAAAGAAGTACAATATTAATATAGCTGCACTGAGAAGTAACCATCAGTCGACTACATGAAACGAGAAATCAAAAGAAGACATCTAACAGTGTTCCTGCTGCACTTGGATACAATACATTCTCCTGTACTGTTTGTGGTCTTTTGTGCATGCTTTCTCGAGCCAGTCTCAAAAGTCATGCCCGTCATAGACATGCAGATAATTAGTTCGTGGTCGTCAGAACCTCATACGTCGAATTCAACGTGAGAATCCATGGATCATATATATATATATATATATATATATATATGATAGAAATTAGGAAGATTTGAGACAATTATAATTAAGTAATTCATCGAGTCTAGAAGAAACCTCAACAGAATGCAGAAAGCACTGGACGGCCGTTTCGTCCTATATTTGGGACTCATCAGCAGTGCGCATCCACTACCGAGAATTGAAACACGGACAATTATGTTATCAGGCAAACGTTATACCAATGGGCCTCGATGACGAAGAGATAGCGAATTTGACTCGATATAGTGCCGCTCGATCGCATATTCCGTGGTGGAACTCATCCGTATTTCTCTTTTACCCATAGGACTGTGCCTCCACGAGCCACTCCTATCACTAAGCTGCTCTATCCAGAGCATTAGAAGCCGGTTCAAGCAAGGATCTACAAATGATAGAAATTAGGAGGATTTAAGATAATTATTATCACTTGCATATCCTTGCTTGAACCGGCTTCTAATGCTCTGGATGGAGCGGCTTGGGGATAGTAGTCGTGACTCGTGGAGACACAGTCCTATGGGTAAAAGAAAAATTCTGTTGATTTGATATATATATATATATACTGTATTGTTTAACAATTTTGATAAGTAAGTAATATTAGACAAAAAAAGAACAGGCGATAAAAAGTGTCCTTGAAAGATTCCATATTTAATTTTCATGTCTTTACTTAGGCGTGCACCATTAGAATGTGAGAGTGGAAGAGTCCAGAATTACATATTATGTCGAAAGAAACTCACAATATTTTATGATGGATTCCTTTTCTACGGTTTATCAACCCTTTGCAGGTTCTTTAAAGCCAGATTTTTTTTTAATTTTAAGAATTTTCTTTTTGGGAGATAATAATGATTTAGTAATACAAGTCTTACTAATTAACCCATAACTGGGGGAGTAGAAATGGATTCATACCTTTTCCAAGAGCATGTGAGCATAAGTCAACCCAACCGGAATTGGAACTTGGAACTCCGATTAACAATCCTGTGTCATTATCCATTACACCACCCGCACATCCAAGCTTGCGACACCTGTTATTCTCAAAAGGTCACCCATCTAGGTACTGACCAGGCTTGACGTTGCTTAACTTCGGTGATCGTACGGGAACCGGTGTTTCAACGTGATATAGCCGTAAGCCCGATATCAAATATGGCCTAAAATCTGCTGTTAACTGGGGCAAGAAATAGTTCGTTAATTTTAACTCCTCTAAAACAAAACTGCTATATATTAACCATCTGAAAGACTTCTTTCTGCCTTCCATCAGCATAGCATTGACATAAAGTGGAAATATTATATTCCTCATGTATTTGCTGCGTTCTGCGCGAAAATAGAAACACAACTGAGAGATGAAATGTAGTTTGTCCGCCGGAAGTCCAATACTACACTTAGTATTTACTTGCCGTCCCACGCTAGCAGGATGTGACACAAGCTCAGTTTAATATGGGGACCCCGATTGCGGCGATATGACTACTGACCACTCCACCTTAGTGTAATGAGGGTGTTACTCCCGCGGGCAAGTGTTCCCCTGAACCGAGCACCTTCCAATATTTTTCTCAATTGGGGCCTCTGCCTGAAGACAAAGACACAACCGAGTTGCGCTCCGTCCGATGACAGAAACACAAATGAGAATAAAATGTAGTTTGTCCGTCCGAAGACAGATACTACACTTTGATCCAAGCCTGTAGGAAAGGGAAAAAAAGCATAACTCGAGTGCCACTGGCTCCTTGATCAATGAACGTCGAATGTTTCCTTATACGGAAAAAAGCTAATATTATCCATTACCATTTCCTAATAGAACTTATGACATGCCAATGCACCTGACTAGGCCGGAAGTTGAACTCGTCTCGTCGATTCAATTTCCACACTGTTAAACTGTTTGTTCACATAAATCTCCTTTCTAATATGTGTTGTAAGTTGCTTTACTATAGAAATGTATTACACACGTTTTATTAGAGGTAAGCTGTTATTTGCGTCTTAGTAACAATTGAAATAATTTCCAGAAAACTTTGGAAATATTTTTAGATTAGGCACTATATATGTAACGGACATCACAAAACCCGTGATGGTGGTAATTTTGTAAATGAATACAAGTATCTCAAAGATAAATGAAAACGGCAGGACTCTCCCTACGTTGTACAATAAATAATTTTGGATAAATTTGAAATCTATCTTATCCAGTGATCAAATGCACTTGATTAATTATAGTGATTTCCCAAGCGTAGCTTAAATTATCCACACGTAATTTTTCTAGCTAAACAAGCTTGCTAACCATTACACCAGGTAGTTCACAAGGCCGAAAACATAAGGCACCCAGTGAGGATCTAATATGTCAGTTGTAATTGTTCTAGCGAGAACAAGCTTGCTAACTATTACAAACGTAATGCTCCACACTTTTTAACTAGATGTAAGCAAGACATGCTTAGAATTTTATGAAAAGCGTCTTAGTAACAATTGAAATAATTTAAAAAAAAGGTAATATTTGCATGAAAAACTTTGGAAATATTTTAGATTAGGCACTATATATGTAACGGACATCCACAAAACCCAAAAGTGATGGTGGTAATTTTGTAAATTAATGAATATCATTAAGCAGGCTAAGGAAGTATCAGCCAAGCCAAAGATAAATGGAAAACGGCAGGACTCTCCCTACGTTGTACAATAAATAATTTTGGATAAATTTGGTAAATCTATCTCCTATCCAGTTTTGATCAAATGCCAATTGATTAATTATAGCTGATTGTAACTTTACCTGCCCCTCGTGTGAACAGAGACCTGTATATATACATAAATGTGGAATAGCACAAGGCCGAAAGTAGGGAACAAAATATCCGTCAGTGAGGATCGAACTCACTGCTCAGTCGCTAATTTTTCTACAGAAGGGTACACCACAAGCTAAACAAGATCCGTACCAGCACCTAACCATTACAAACCACCTCGAGGTGCCCACCAGCATGGCCCTCCATTTTCAAAGCATACAAACATTAGATGTAAGCACAAGGCCGAAAAACCAGCTCAAGGGTCAGCAAAAGCCTAGTGAGGATCGAACTCACTACTCAGTCGTAATTGTTCTAGCGATTTTCGCCAAAACCGGATCCCAGACAAATTAAAATATTACAACAGTGGGGCACGTCGGGGATTAAAGCTCCACAATATGGGGCTCACTGATTAATTATCAAGAAAAGTCGTCCGAGCTGTGGGAGGCTTTACGAACCCCGTGGAATTCATCGAAGTCAAGACATATGCAAAAAGATTCAGGGCTATAAAAATTCAAAGACTTCCCGAAGCCAACAACTCAAAGCCGAGAGCCAGGAAAAACAATCTTTGAGATAATTCTTTGAACAAAACATTGATAAGCCAAGAAAGTCTCGAAATGATGAAGAAAACAATGATAATTCCTAAAGTCAAAAGATGTGGCCATACTTGTTGCCATGAACGTTTTCGAGTCTCCGAAAATGTAACCTCGGGAAATTAGAAACGAATTTAGAGAATATGAACTCAAATCCAAATTCAGATGATGACAATAGGTGGGACAAAAATTCAAGAGAAGAGCCAGGAAACAATCTTTGAGATAATTCTTTGGAAAGTCTCCAATGATAATAAAAGTCAGTTGTTTACTGTTGCCATGAACGTTTTCGACAAAATGTTTCTTTAGAAACGAAAGGATTAACATTGTTTAAAAATACTTCCTTTTGAAAGGATTAACATTGATATCTTATGATGAAGGAAGAGAATTTAAGAAAATGGTGTCTTATAAAAAGAAAATTTAAGAAGGCCTCAAAGAACTTGTTAAATTTTATTGTCCTGTAGACCATTAGTAGTAGGGTACGATGTGTCGTATCACAATCTTTGGTGCGTACAGTGACAAAAATCAAATAATTAAATTTTATTGGTTTGGAAAGTTTTGTGACGTTGGGCGGCTTCGCTTGTCACTTTTCCTATGTCAAGCGAAAGCTTGTTATCACTTCCAAAAATGCTCGTTATATTCGAGACTTTGTAGACGCCGGTACTAGTAGTAACGCCTTCCAATAATATCCGCACTAGTAATACTTGTCCAAGTAGTAATCGCCAAATAGTATAATGATCAATAGAGAAACGTAATCTGTAGAGTAAAGAGAGTGGACGTATAGCAATAGTGGATAGACAGAAAGAGTGATCAATGATTGTATTGTCATCACGCTACTTCCTATTTATTCATTTCCTTTATGATCACGTGATCTACTTAATAATAAAATCGCCCATGTTGCTCACTGGGGGATCTAGTTTCAAGCCACAGTATCGGCAACGACACTTACTCTTATATAACAAAAAGACACCAAAGATTAAGTATATTTAAAGGTTTCATGTGTCAGTGTAGGAAGGAACGTAACAACGTATAAAAAAGAATCTATATTTCAGGTCCTTCCAACAAAGTGTACGTCTTCCAGTATACATTGCTGCTATATCTGGTCTGACTATATATCTCGAGATTCTCGACAAAATCCAAAGAAAGGTCTGTAATGTTATCGGTCTTGACCTGGCATCTCGTCTTCAGTCACTTTTCCCATCTCTGTGGCCTGGCTTCTCTCTATCTTTTCTATAAATATGTTCATGGCAGTTGTTCTAATGAACACTCTTTCTTCAGTACCTCGACTACATGAATTTAAGCGTACGATTAGATTTGCAATTAGGTCACATCGTTTTAATGATGAATTAGCGAGATACAACCGCAAGTTCTATTCTAACAGTTCCTTTTTTTTCGAATTTCTCGACTATGGAACTCTTTTCCGATTTTTTGCTTCTGTGCTTCCTACAACATTCAAAAATTTTAATGGAGCTGACTAACTGTACAGGGGAACATTTTCAAAAACTAAACTTAGAAAGTTGAAGCGACTGAACTGGTTTCACACATGTTTAGTAAATCAATTCTTGAGCGGACCATGGATTTTTGACTATCGCATGAAACGGATGTTCTCTCAAGAAGGCTCCGTGCCTTGAGCGCCTCTTGGGACTTAAGCCCAACCCAGATCTCAAGTGGAACTCGTACATCAATCGCTAAATGGTCAATTCCTTGTACTCGACTCCTTCTGCTACCGCTATCATTGCAAAAAGCCAGATCAAGCAAGAAATGGAGTACTGCTGCCGTATATGGGCAGGGGCAGTGCAGTCTTCACTTTCCAGTTTCGATAGAGTCTATAAGCGTTTCCGCGTCCTTTTGGTTGATGAATTATTTTCCACTCTGCAAACCCTTTCCCACAAACCAAATGTTGCAAATCCCTTGCTACTTTATCGCTATTTCCATGGAAAATGCACAGACGAATTACATTCGTTAGTTTCACAAGTTCTAATCTTCAGAGCTAAGCTCAACCATGCTATGTACAATCTAGCCAGCCACCTTCATTCCCTTCGTATTCCATTGATCAGATATAAGTTCTAATTGAACTGCTTCTAAGTGTCACCTACATCCCCACCCAGACTATGAAACTGCATCTCTGAATAAACAACAATGTATATCGGAGACAGATTTCGCGTTCTCATTTCTGGCGTTTATTTTCATCTTTCACTTTTGCGTGAGCTTGCATGGGGCCCTTTCCAGGTTTAGAGTGCACACTGAGACGACCGAAAATTGAGACAACGTGCGGTTTCATTGTCCGGTCAGTTAAAAGCAGAGAGTGGACCTAGTTGTATGTTTGCAATACTTAGCTGTGAACAATATTGTTTATATATATATATATATATATATATATATATATATATATATATATATATGAAAAAATATAGTCTTAAGGTGTGCTATATTTATGGGATAAAGTGCTCAATATCAGAGATAGAGCGTGTGTAAATATAAAGTGAGCATAGAAGTCAACACTTAGATGCGACAGTCTGTTTCATGCTATATGCAATCGTCAAACCTGACGATTGCATATAACATGTGTTGACTTTATTTATTTTATTTTATATATATATATATATATATATATATATATATATAGTTATTTCTGAAGAAAGATTGAGGCCAATCTGAAATATCAAATATATATATACAAATAAATAAATACTTTCATAAAAGAACATTATTATTTTTTTAATTAATTTATATATATATATATATATATATATATATATATATATATATATATATATATATAAACCAGAAAATCTCACAGAGAAAGATTATGAACAAATAATTACAAATACAAAAGTTCTAAATTTCGAAAACACTAGATGTAAAAGTTACTTCTCTTCATATTCCAAAAGTGATAAGCGCTGAATAATGCCAAAAAAACAAGCCACCAATTGAACCCCTGACCTCTGAACCTCTTTCAAGGATCGGGCATGACTCGACCTTATCAAAAGGTGGCAATTATATACTTTTCCACCTGATAGTCGGCATGCGTTGCGCCATCTTATCTTACGTGCTAATGCATTTTATAATTCCGAGATTCATATTCCAAGAAAGATATTGAAATGTCAACGCAGAATAAAAATATTTTCCATTCTTAATCGTCTGAACCAAAATTGAGTTGGCGTTATTATCTAAAATTGACCAACTTAACGTCTCTATAGTTCCCCTTTCCTTCGATATCACTTCTTCGTATCTGTAAAAGGCAAATGTTTCAATTATAAAGTCCAACCAGGCATAATTTGATTATTCTTCCTCTAACGTTTATGTACAGCAATGTACAAAATATAACCAACATAAAGGTCATTATATCTTTTAATATTATCTTATCTATGGCGACATATTTGAAACAGAATGGTCTATACTTATAGTCACTAACATTTTCAAACTTGACATATAAACATATATATATATATTAAGTAATTGAGTGACAACGTGGAAGAATTCTGTGTAACATGTTTCATCCTCTAAAAGGACTTCATCGGGCTAAAGTAATGTTTTTATTGATGGAATTATATATGTGTAGTGAGGGGTGGGCGAAATATAAATGCCGGATGTACGGAGTGCACTCATTGCTAAATTATCTAATGGTCTAATCTGGTTTGGCTAAAGAATGGAGCGCTCATTTGAACATTTTTCTATAAAAATAGCGATAGAGGTGCGCCTGGAGGAAGAAGGTTGTAGAGAGGAAAAATAAGTCATCGCCCATGAAACCGCGCCAACGATTTTGAACTGCTCAAATCAAGATATATTTTTATCATTTCACCCCAAGCAAGGCAACAAAAGCCACTAGGATGCAAGGGGTACTGGGTGTGAAAGAAATACATAGGACAATAAAAGAACATGACTGAAGTTGACGGCAGGTCACATTGCATTAAACTTTTTGAAAATCATAGTTGACATGTAAGCTAATAACCGGGAGATATTTTCACACGCGAGGAGCACAAATAAAGAAATTATTAGCATAGAACTAGCAATTTCAACAAGGAAAGCTCATCAATACAATTATTAATAGAAAAGGCTGTGAGGAAAGTGACTGAAGCCCACATGCCAAATTATTACGGCTTCTTGTTTGGGTTTTGTCACGACTCTCTAGATATATAACTGTTATGATGTTAATTTGGGATTAATAAAGACAAACGCCAAATAACATGTAACAATAAAATGGGGTTTATTCGGTTGGTAAGTTGGTACAGATATCGCCTGAGTAGTCTCTAACTAACTCAGCAAAAGAACTTCTACTACTACTGTCTTTTTACATGCCACTCGTTAACGTCCTTGTTCGTAGACGAGTTCATCTTTAAGAGGGGTGGTAGGTTCCTACACAACAACAACAGAAACACCGGTTCATATGTATCAGTAATATTCTATGCATGGACGAATACTAGATGTATAAATGTGCAAGATCGATCCTGGTGAGAAAAATTGTTTAGAATGGCATAGTGAACTGACTTTCCTATTAGCAAACGTCGCAATTGATTCAATATAAACTTTCCACTTCATGTCAGTTGAAAACTTGAAAGCAAGTAGACGCGATGTTTTGCTCCCTTAGAGGTTAGCATCAGCCATGCTGACTGATTAGAAAAAAAGATTCTTATGGTATCATTATTCCACTTTTTGGTCTAATCTGTTGTAAAAATGAAGCATAGCAATAGGAGTTAGACGCTTTTTGAATCGATAGAATGATCCGATAATTTTTGTTTTACAGCATCTTTAGCAATAGATATAATATCGAATTTCCACTTGAGGTTTGAAATGAATTTGACCCCTAAAAGATGAACAAAAGAGTGGAATCATTCAATGTGCCTGGAGACAACTCAGGATCTGATCGTTAATGATGAACTCCTACTCGATTGGTTTCTGAAATATTGAAAGTTACAAACCGGTTATTTACCCATTAACACAATAGCAGACGCAGAAAGGAAACTACAAGGACTCCTACATTATGTAGTGAAGGAAAGCGAGAAGAAAGGACTAAGCATCAATTAGAAGAAATCTGAATGTATGGGTGTTAGAAAAAGAAACATGCCAACATTTTTTAATCATTTCACCCAAAACAAGGCAATAAAGCCACTAAGACGCATTGGGTTACTGAGTGTTAGAGAACATGCAAAATTGTACTACTAAGGAGAGAGGACAATAAAAGAACAAGAATTAAGAAGATAGAAGATAACGATTGACATTGCATTTAAATTTTTGAAGATCAAAGTTGACTGGGAAGCAGGAAGCTAGAAAAGAGATCCAAAAAGGAACGTGTGATAGATGAAACTGTTAGCATAGAACTTACGGTTGAATCTAGCCATTTCACATGTAAAATGATGAGACCATGCCCTCAGTCTAGTACAGCGCTTTAATTCATAAAGGAAAGTTCCGTCTGAATAATTACCATGCAAATTACAAATTGGAGATCCGAAGGGGCGTTGGGATAACGAAAGATGTCTTCCAAAAGCTAAGCAAAGTATTAAGAAACATAAAGACTTCGTTAGAAAAAAAAAAGACGACCGAACTGTTATGTATTATCAGTCCTCCTATATGGAAATGAATGCTGGACAATCTACTCACAGATAAAGAAGAAACTTGAAGCAACATAAATGTAGTTCTACAGAAGGATGCTAAGAATAACATGGACCGAACAAGTAAGCAACATTTTAGAAAAATTGAAACAAAAAGGACACTTATACCTAACATCCTAAAAAGGCAGTTGAAGTTTCTAGGGCACATAATGAGGAAAGAAGGCTTGGAAAATTTGATACTCACAGGATAGACTGAACGCAAGAGAACAACAACACATAGCGAACCTGAGTAAATGGATAGTGGAACAAGGTTTAGAAGAAATAACAAAAAAGACAAAGATTATTAAGAGATGCAAAGAATAGGAAATTGTGGAGAGCCATGATCTGAAGGGACACGGCATATAGATGAAAAACCTGTGAGAGCAAAATGAGAGAAGAGATCGTCTGAAAAGTCTCGTTCATCTTTGTTTATGGAAGTTCGTCCATAAATAATGGTGTCATACCAATGATTCGTACTTGCCATATTACAAGATTTTGTTGATAGTGAACAACAGTTTAACCAAAAGTATTTTTAAGCATTTCACCGCAAGCAAGGCGGGAACACCACTAGCATACGGTGGGGGGAGGGTACAGAGAGTGAAAGTGAGAGAAAAGACTGGGTATAGTGGAGGCCTAGGAAAAGATAAAAACTGAACGGCGTTCAAGAAGATAGAAGATGGTGGTTGACACTGCATTTAAATTTTTGAAGATCGTAGTTATCAGGGAAGCAAGTAAAAGGAGGAAGGTTCACAGTCGGGAAGTGCGAGAAAAAACTGTTGGGGTAGAAATGGCGGTTACATTTAACTATTTCAACAGTAAAAGGGTGAGACCTAGTTGCCAATCTATCAGCATGCTTAAATTCATGTAGTCGGGGCACCAGGGGGAAAAAAAGCTCGTCAGAAGAGTTGCCATGAAAATATTTGTAGAAAAGACAGAGGGAAGCCACATCACGTCTGCGAGAAAGTGACTGAAGTCGAGATGCCAGATCCTTCTTTGGATTTTGTCGAGAATCTCGAGATGGACAGCAGGACCACCAGACAAAATATGGCAACAGTATTCAATGTATGACAAGATCGTTGGACAGAGGTATGACGGGAATGTCGAAGCTTCTTAAGAAGAAGACTTAAGTATCGGTGGTAGATTAAAGCGCCGACGGCAATGGGAAGTATTGTAAGAAGCAGCTAATAGTAAGGTATAATTGTAATGAAGGTATTTGTTATGCGTCTGTCCTGGAAAACACAAATATACTCCTGGTTTATCTCATCTCGGATTATTGTCCTTCTCCCCATCTTGCTTCATAATCTTATAGGGTTTAATTTCATTTTTCGGTCACTGATAATCCTGACCTCTGACATTGAAACAGAAAGGGCAGCTATAATTAACGCAAGAAGAATATTTTTGACTGGATTTGCAGGGAACGGAGGAATCAGGATATTCAGGTTGGAAAAGGTGTTAAATATCAGGTAAGGTGAATAGGAAAAGAGAACAAGGGAGAGAAAAAAGTAGAAAAAGGAAGACAAATAAAAACGGAGAGAAAGGGGAAAGCAAATAGAAAAAAAGGAAGTTAAACATCATGTTGGGTTGGAAGGGTCGGGAAGAGGGGGTGAATAAAAAGGAGGAAAGGAATGAAAAAAATGAAAAAGAGAAGAGTGATGTGTGAAAGAGCTAAGAAAAAAAAAGATTGTAAGAATGGCAGACAAAGGATTTAAAGGGATAGAGAGAGCCCGAAAGAGGACAAAGAAAAGAAGGAACGATGCAAGTGAAGAGGGAAGGAAAGAAAACGAAAGAAAGAAAGAAAGAAAGAAAAAAGAAAGAAAGAAAGAAAAGAAAAAAAATAAAGAAGATTTCAACAGAAAGAAAGAAAGAAAAATAAAGACAATTTCGAAAGAAAGAAAGATGATTTCGAAAGATAGATAGATAGATAGATAGATAGATAGATAGATAGATAGATAGATAGATAGATGAAAGAAAATTCAACAGGAGAAAGAAAGAAAGAAAGAAAGAAAGAAAGAAAGAAAGAAAGAAAGAAAGAAAGAAAATTCAACAGGAAAAAGAAAGAAAGAATTCAACAGGAGAAAGAAATTAAGAAAGAAAGAAATTAAGAAAGAAAGACGATTTAATCAGGAAAAGAAAGAAAGAAAGAAAGAAAGAAAAAAGAAAAAATCAACAAGAAAAGAAAAAAGAAAGAAAATATCCACAAATAAAATAAATATAACAAATAATAAATTGGAAAGAGAAAAGAAAGTGTTTGAAAGAAAGAAGAAAAGTGATTCAATTGAATGACATTTGAGAAGTCACTAAAGAAGTCAAAGGAGTCAAAAACGAAACAAAGAAAAAAAATTAGGCGGGAAAGAAATAAGAATGAATGAAAGGCAGGGAGAGGATAAAAAGAATAAACAAACAATACAATGTAAAAATTTATTCCATGAGAAAAAGGAGTGTGATAAGTATGAATGAATCCGGGAAAAAGAAAAAGAGTAAACATTTACGATAAACCTTCGAAACAAGAAAGAGAGAAAAAAAGGAAGTTTCGAAAAAAAAAATGAGGCGAGAAAGAAAAACGAAGAAAGGCTGAAAAAGGGAAAATGTGAAAAAAAAAAAAAATATCGACGTCAACAAAGAACTAAGAAATAAAAAAAAGTTGTAAAATGGCTGGAAAAGGAAGAAAAGGACAAAGTTGTCAAAGAGAAGCTGTTGGGAAGCAGAATAAAACATTAAAAAAAAAAGAGACAATCATTTCGAAATCTAAATGATTTGTATATTCCAATTATAGATTTAAAATTAAAAAAAAAAACAGAAAACCGGAAAACACTAAAGGATCAGCATTTGAGAGAGACGTAAATTTGATCGGGTAGGGGATTGGTTTAATCACAGCTTCCAAAATGTCAACGCCCAGTCACCAGTTGGTGATTAACAATACAAAAAGAGACTGATATTGTCCTCCAGCTAATATCCAGTGGATATATAAATATATATCCAACAGGGCACTGAAAAGCGATTCCTCAAAATTTCTTATATTTTGTTAGATTTTGCGAGGTGTGCAGAGAAGATATCTCTTTGGCATACCGACATATATATATATATATATATATATAGATAGATAGTTAGTTAGTTTATATTAGTATTTTACTCGTGTCGGTTTTTCTTTTCTTTGGGCTTTGAACCTGTATCTGTGCGATTTTTTTCGACAGACTTTCATGTTTCTAGCTCTTTCTTTTTTTTAAACCTTTTTTTCCTTCCAGATTGATTTGATTATTGGCAAATCGAAAATTCGAAGGTTTTTCGAAACGAGTATAGTTACCTATATTTATATATATATATAATGAAATGGATAAAGTCCGACAATTATTTTAAGATATTTTTTTATGTTTATACGTTCTTTTTATAGATACAAATATTTAAGTAAATAACCCGTTTATAATAAACAGTATTAAACAACATTTACCGGCCTGAATGTCCGAAAAATTTTCATAGAAAATATGCGTCCTCCGACAGGAATCGAACCTGTATCCTATACGGAACCGTCGGATAGCCTAGCATGCTTTACCGATTTAGCCACAGAGGAGCGTTTTGGTTAGTAAGTTCGATTTTACTGTTTTTAAACTACAATTTTCCATGATTTTCTCTATTGAATTCATATCTGCTCGATGCGTATCCAAATGTAAACAAATGCTGTCACACATTATGAAATGGACAAAGTCCGACAATTATTTTAAGACATTTTTTTATGTTTATACGTCGTTTTTATAGATACAAATATTTAAGTAAACGTGGTGGACGCACCCGTCGTATTCGACGTATGGGGGTCAAGCAGTTCAGTTCCTAGGAACCGACAGCCAGACACCAGCACATATGATTTGATTATTATGGTGAAGTTTTTCTGCAGAACCAATGACACTTTTTCAAGTGCTGAATACAGATACCTGGTTCACTGGGATTCGAACGCGGTTCTCCTGTTCCTCAATCCTAGCTGCTATTCACTACTCTACCGTACCTCCTATATATCTTTTATATATACATACACAAATAATAAATTATGAGCTAAAAGTTTAAAATACAAAAGAAACTGGGGGCTCAATGCCAAAGTTGGTAGACCTTAAATATAATCTATTGTAATAATATTCTTCAGTAATATTAGCATAGAAATCAACATCCGCTGCTCTCAGGCGGTTAAAATATTTCATCTGACTGACAATTGTGTTTATTTCGTCTACCGTCCTGCGCACTAGGGAATGCTTTTTTCCTCAATTGCAGCACACAACATATATAAGATCCATTGCAAAACATATTTTTACAGTGATGTTCACCCTGTACAAGACTCTAGTAGCCACTCAAGGTAGAGGTCAAGTGGAACTTACATCTAAACGCCAATGCCAAACGAAGGGAATGAAGGTGGTTCGCAACATAACGGCTCTTAACCGTAAAGGTTAGAACTGGTGAAAGAAAGGAATATAGTTCGTCTGAGAACTTTCTATGAAAATAGAAATAGAGCAATCAAAGGCTTGTGAGGTTTTGTCTATGACAAAGGTTTTGTAGGGTAGAAAATAATTCATAACCCACAAGGACGAGGAGGCGCTTTTGGGCTCTATCAAGACTGGAAAGTGAATACTGAGCAACCCCGGGACATATACAGCACCAGTTCTCCATTTTAGGTTTGATCTTGCTCTTGTAATGGTCGAGAATAGCAGAAAAAGTTGAGTACTTATTGGAGCAGTACAAGGAGCCAAACATTTTCCAGTATCTCTAAAGATGGACCGTATGTACAAGCTCCACTTGAGGTCTGGGTTGAGATTAAGTCTCAAGAGGCGCTCAAGGCAGGGGGCCTCCATAAGGGGACACACATTCATCGTGAGTGGTGATAGTTCAGGGTCTGATATGCGATGATGAAATATAACTTCTCTTTTTAATAAGTGCCATGCAAGGCAAGGCAAGCCACTAAAAGAAAAGAGGTTACAAGATATGGAAGAATTAGGAAAAGAAACAATATTGAGTAGAAAGAGAAAAGAGTAATCAGGAGGACAATAGATAGAAATATTGCATTTAAATTTATGCAGGTTAAAGTTGGCTGAAAAGCATGGAACCGGAAGTGTGTTCCACAAGCGAGAAGTGCGACAAAAGAAACAGCATAGAACTTACGGCTACTAGTTTGCGTTTCGTGACATTTGAATGTAACCAGCCAAATTTGTCTGACTTCAGAAAGTACCCGATCCTTTCTGCCATGTTTTATCTTTACAAGAGCCAGGTTAAACAAAAAATAGAGTATTATAATACTATTTCACTTTCGAAGCTGGATAGAGTTCAAATTCGTTTACGTGATCTTGTTTTTACTTATTCGCCAACCTGCGGCCTCCTTCCCCACAGGCACAACACTATCCGACTCTCGCTACTCTATCACTATTTCCATTACAAATGCTCAAACGAACTACATCCTTTAGTTCAATCTATTGAGACCATACGTAGACTCGTCGGGCGGGGGAAATGTCTTATTCCCCATTCTGCAGCCTCTTTTCTAATAGAGGCAACGCCGCAAGCATATTGTGATTCTACCGCCATTTCCGTGACAAATGTTCGGGTAAGCTTCATTCAACCAGTTCAGACATTTACAGTTAGGAAACGCCATGCTACACCCACGGAATCGAATCACCCTCATTTTCTCTTGTAAGGAGGAAGAGAGCATTTTTCCAAACACTGCTACTGTTGGGGACAAACACGTTGATGCTATCCTAAACACTACAAGTCAAAGGTCAAATATCATCATCATCATCACTATAATCCTTATAATATTCACTTCCTACCACTTCCTCTTAGACACTGCTAGGAAATTTGTCCCGGCTTTCCCGCATATATAAGTTGTGTTTAAAAATAGGGTTGAGGTTTAAAAATTTGCGAAAAAAACGCAAGTAAAACATCAAGATTAAAGCGGACAAACTCTCTCTTTTAGGCGCGTACGAATAAAGAAAAAACTCCTGCTCGGTGAGTAACGATAAAAGAAGAAAGTGTTTATTTACAACATATACAGAAAAAAAAGGTAAAGGGAAAAGGACAATTAGGAGAGAAAGAAAGGGAAAAGAGAAAATGTTCTTAACTTAAAAAGGCTTGCTCAAAATATTTCTTTGAGCGCCTAAAGAGTTCTTTAAGCGATTAGATGTTATTGTTAAGTTTCTGATAGAAACACTCACAGTTCTTGTAAAGTTGGAAATTTGTTCGCAGATGAAGGAAGCCTACAGCTGAGTGAGTTTTTTTTTTTTTTTTTTTGGTCGACGACAGAAGTCCAGTGGGCTCGTCAGAAGGAGTGGTGAATAGATGCAGCTTTTTGGATTGGTCTTGAATAGTAGACCGACGTTCGTTTTTGACAGCCCTTTTTAGTAGTAGTTCTTTGATGAAAGAGGTTCTGGAGCTCCCTAAATTGTCGAGTTTTGGTAGGCTTGGATGGATCGGGGACTTTTCCCTCCAAAATTGTTGTACAAATTTCCTGGTCCCTCTATTGGTCAAAAAACACATTCTTATCTCTGATAAGAATCGGGGCCCTGGGAGCCAGTTTCGAAGGTACTGAAAACAGGTTGAAGTGAAGAAGCTGTGAGGTTTCTCCCAGACTTTATGGCACCATGGAAAGAATAATGGTGGTGGAATACCTTTTTATTTTCCAGCTCTCTCCTTAGTCAGAAAATATATTCTTATCTCTGATAAGAATCAAGGCCTTTGGGAACCGGTTTTGAAATTAAAAAGAGGTTAGAGTGAGGATAGAAAAAATAGCGAGAATGTGAACTTGTGAAATTGTTGTTCTCAAATTAAATTCCAACAACACCTTATTCGGTAGAACTCTAGCTTGAGTGGCTCTCGAGCCTTGTGCTTGGTGAACTTCAGTGTAAAAAAAGCTTAAATTAGATTATGGATCTTGATAATAGTCCCTGAATATTTTTTATTCTAAATGTTCTGTTTCTTGTGTGTGGGTGTTTCAGTGTGTGTGTGTGTTTCGGTGTGTGTGTGTCAGTGCGTGTCTGTGTGTGTCAGTGTGTACGTGTGTGTGTCAGTGTGTGTCAGTGTGTGTGTGTGCGTTTCTGTGTGTCAGTGTGTGTTTCAGTGTGTGTGTGTTTCAATGTGTGTTTCTCTGTCTGTGTGGGTGTGTATATGTGTGCGTGTGTGTGTCAGTGTGTGTGTGTGTATGCATACTGGCTGAGTATGTCTTTGTATGCGCGCGCCTCAACGTAAATCTGTTATTAAAATAATAATCTCTTATTATTGACTTAACCTGTCGGAAAATATTTCAGTTAATCCAATTTTTTCGTCTGTTTTTTTTTCTTTTCTTACACATTTTCTTTAATTCTCATCTGAAAGCTTAATTTATATAAGCGCCCCCCCCCTTCCTATCGTACATCTTTGCTTTTTGTCTCTTATAATAATAGCACATTGCTTTGTTTCTTGGTTCTTTCATGGAATTCTCATTACAGTAGATGTTTAATTGATAGATAGATAGATAGATAGATAGATAGATAGATAGATAGATAGATAGATAATGAAGAGATCAGCATAGATAGATAATGAAGAGATCAGCATAGATAGATAGATAGATAGATAGATAGATAGATAGATAGATAGATAGATAATGAAGAGATCGGCATAGATAGATAGATAGATAGATAGATAGATAGATAGATAGATAGATAGATAGATAATTAGAAGATTTAGATAATGTGTGTACATATATTTGGTGTGCGCAAAGGTTTATAGGAAGCTAAGAATAAGATCTTTTTCTACATTGTACGCGTGTGTGTGTGTGTATACATTTATCACTGATATATTTTTTTAGTTTTTTTTAACGGTTAAAAATCTTCAAATTGACTTCAGCGTTTTTATGTAACAATGTTGCTATGGCAACAACTTTTCCTTCGATCTGTTTTGATAACGCTTAGGTAAAATGAGCGAAATGTCAACAAGAAAATGAAACATTTTAACATCCAACTGGTTTTCGCGTATTCCATCTTTATATAATTTGTTCGGATATTTCACACTATCATACAGACACTCATAATATAAAAAAAATCTGTCAAGTAACTTTACTATATTAAATAGTACAGCTAAACTAAAATAAGTTAAGGACCATAGAAAATGAAGAAGTGTTCAATGTTCGAAATAGACAGAGACACTATTTAATAAAGGCTGCAGCAAATAAAATCTGTTGAAAATTCGTGACTAAAACGGACAAAATGACAAGCGGTCTTACGGCGTTACTTATAAATTAATAATGAATGGCAGCCATTGAAAAAAGTTCAAAACAATTTCATCACAGTTGTAGAAGAGCTTTGTTTATGATCCCGACTACATATCCACATAATTTGCATCCTACATATCCACATAATTTGCACTTACTTCCCCCTCTTACGTCCATACAACATCATTCAGTAACTCTCTACCTTGAGTGGCACCTGAACCTTGTATTGGGTCATTATTTTTTTTTAAAAAGTAAAGAATAAATTGTGGCATTAGTAGAAAAAATAACTTTTTGTCACAAAACGTTACTGCTATAAATTTTGGAAGAGTTAATCAACTTAAATATCTAGGAAGTGTTTTTATTTACAGATGACAGAAAAAGTGATACTGAAATCCCAAAGTGGATTGGGATAGCAAAAAATGCCTTCCAAAATTTAAGCAAAGTATAAAGAAACAAGAAAATGTTTTTGGGTACAAAAAAAAGACTGCTGAAATGCGATGTAATATACATTCTCCTATATGGCTGTGAATGCTGGACAATAATTGGACTGTAATTGTAGTAATGTGCTTTCCACTTTGGTACGTAGGCTTTATGAATTTAAGCCTACTATTAAATTGGTGGCAACGTCTCGTCATTTTACAATTGAAATGTCTAGATGAAACCGTAACAGTTTCTTCTCTTGTACTCCTCCTTGTAGAACTCTCTTCCAGATTCTTGCTTTCCTGCCAAATTTAATCTTCAAAAATTTAAATGCAATGAAAATGTTTATCCTCTGTCTTTTAATTCCTGTTCTTTTTATTGACCTCTCTCCTTAATAATGTTTTTGTTTTGTTTTTGTTTTCTCGTATTTCCTCACACTTAGTAACACCTTGCGTTTCAGTGGCCTTATTGTTTTGCTTGGGGTAAAATGATTAAAAATATTCTTCTTAGATGAAGAGAAAATTGGAGGTAAAAGAAATGTTGTTCTATAGAAGGATGCTGATTATACACTGGATGGAACATGTAAGCAACGAGGAAATCTTAATGAAAATGGAAAGACATTTATACTTAGAATCAAAAGAGAGAGAGAGAGTTGGATAGGATACATAATGTGGAAGGAAGACCTGGAGATTTTGACACTCACGGGACATATAAAAGTGAGGAGGGGCTGGAGGCAACAGGCCACATGCCTGACGAGCTTTTGTGGGGGGGATGGTGGAATGGATTTGGTGGGAAGGATGGTAAAAAGACAAACGTTACTAGCAAGATGGGAAGTTGTGAAGAGCCATGATCTCGGACAAGGTTCTGAAGGGACACGAAGAAGAAGCTTCAAGAACATTGTCAAATCCAAGTTGGTTTTCAAGGTGAATGGGGACGCAACCCGGTACTAGAGGGGTTTACCTAATAAGGTGACTAATGTGTGTATGCATAAATTATTATGAAAGGCTGCATTACGAATTATTGCAGCTTTATTCCTGCAAAATGTTACAGTTGTCATTGTCGAAATTTGATTGGTGCAAATGTAGAATAGGAAGTTATTCATAAGACGTGAAAATAAAACTCATCCTGATCATGACAATTCCATGTACGTGTTCCATTGTCAACACCTCGAAAAACAATACAGAAGATCCTCGGATTACGTCGGACCCGACGTACGGCGTTTCGTGGTTACGGTGCCATCTCTCATAATATAATACGTCGTTACGTAGCGCTATATAAGGAAAACGGATTGTTGTTTCTTCATCGGCTTTATGCTATATTGGATTGTGCTACATTCACCATCTCTCGTTTGTGTCGTTCTTATTTTGTGTGGGGGGACTTTTTGGCCTTTGTTATGACTCCCAAGCATAAGGCAGACGCGTGGGTGCTTATGTTGGTGAGTTCTGACCTACGTTACGTAATCAGGTTACGTCACGCCGTAGGAATGGATCTCCGACGTAAGTCGAGGACTCCCTGTAATAGAATTGGGATGGGAAATTATTCAGAGTTGCTGCAGAGGTGAATACTAGAAGATAGGTTTATTATACACAACAAGTACAATATGAAATACGGTACAGTTATACACACAGGTCAATCTAGTAGTGAGTGCCACTAATTGACGTGCTTGCGTCGTCTCGCTCTACTCCCTCCTCTCTCTGTTTTCGAGTCTCTCGTAGACAGTAGATTTTATAGATACTTACTTCCTATAGTGTAATCATTCATGGGGGTGACTGGTTATTTCATTACATCAGTTTTTGATTGGAGTATGGAATAAAGTTAGTAATAATGTAATAGTAATAAGGGTAGCAGTACGCACGGTGGAGTAGTAGATAGCAGCTCGGATTGAGGTAATCAGAGAGCCGAGTTCGAATTCCAGGCAAATCCATTACTTTCACTTACGTGCCAATACACTTGGGGAAAGGTATGAATCTTCTTCTCCCTACAACTATGGGTAGGACAGATCGAGTTCTATAGCCGTGGATGGCCACTGGTCTACCGCAGAAAGAAATGGCAACCTACTGCAGGGTAAAAAAACTGCCTCGTCAGTCATTGAAAGATGGATCATCGCCTAAGCGTATGGCACGTAATTGACTGAAAAATGTATCGACCCAGAACACTTTGATAAAAATCAACAGCAATAACTTTGTAATATAGTAATAATTTGTGTCGCCTTAGAGTATTGCCTTAAAAAGCAACAATAACAAAATAAAGGTTCACACAAAATATTGATGTAAAACTTCTCATTTGTTCTTATGTTATTTGTTCTCGCAACTCGACATTTTTTATCAAAAGAAATATTTCTTATGTTTATATTAGCAAGTATGGCTGAATAGTTTTTTTCTATTTTCTTGTTTTGTATAGCTAAACCTAAATAATTAAAGCCTGTTCACCTGAGATCCTCCTAATAAACTGCAACTTCTTGTTGCGTTAAGCGGTGTACGATTATAAGCACACCTTGACGCATACAGGAATGCCTGATGGCAGAGGGCAATATATGAATGATCTACCTTGAATCGGTCATTTTGTGTCGGGTGTGTATACAGTTCTACATTCAAAATGATCGTCTGCTAAATTTTGCTGCTATGAGACGTAGCGAAAAAACTTCCACGATAATGCAACAGGTTTTTGTTATTCTTCCTATTGCCTTGACAGCCGGGCTATTATTTTCTAAGGCACATCTTTAGCCAACACCTGGTATTCACAAATGATAGCTCAATGTCGCACATCGATGTTGTAATCATGTAGAAACTGATAATATCAACAAGATACATAGGTAAGCTCTCGTTCATTATGATATACACCCTAAAAAAAGCACAGGTCAAAGTTAACAAGCCGTATAGAGTGGCGTATGCATTCTGAAGTCTGGTCTTGCTATCTAAATTCTTCATCGCTCCTGGCTAAATAATGCACCATTCATCAGCGTTTGTAGTGGACGCTAGTGACTATACGGGTCGGGGGTGTTGGTAAAGAATTCGGCTACGGTAATTGTTAAAAGGAACTCGGGATAAAGTAGATTGAATCGACAGGTGTAGACCTGTTCTTACAAAATAAATAAATAACAACAAAGTTAGATAAAGTCATTGTTTAGAGTCGTCTTTGGTTGCAACTGGCGGTAGATGAGATAAAATATTAAGTGATCCCTATACCAGATATATGTGTATATACCTGATAGGAAAGTATAGCTCACGCACATACACACATACACAGGCAATCACGCAACCACGCATGCAAGCGCGCACACACACAGACACACACTAAGAGAGAAAGAAAGAGAGAAAGAGCGCGGTAATTTATACAGTCCCCTTAAACACACTGAACCCTTCAGAAACAACATGATTCATTCACTTTATATATACTTCACACACACACACACACACACACGCACAAACATTCATAAAAATATGACCACTCAATTTATATATGCCAACCCTTACATATATATATATATATATATATATATATATATATATATATATATATATATATATATATATATATATATATATATATATATATTTATTGCAATGGATCAGTCCCAAGATACAAAATATCTATACTCTTTAATATGATAAGTTTGGAGGAACAATTGCTATATATATATATATATATATATATATATATATATATATATATATATATATATATATATATATATATATATATATATATATATATATATATATATATACGGTTACATACCATGCACAAATTCTCACCTATATAAACAGTAACTCATATTATAATTTCACCAGTAACGCACGCACACACACACACACACACACACATATATATATATATATATATATATATATATATAAAGTGATGTGAGAGATGTGCAGTTGTCTACACGAATAATTTCTGCTCTCGTCACATCAGTTAAAGTACACAATTTTACGTATATCAATAGGTGTTATATATATATATATATATATATATATATATATATATATAATAAGGGTAATAAATCCGTTGGTATATAATCCAAGTGAATGCTAGTAATATAAAATATTGAAACTGATCCACAAAAAGAGCTCAATGTATTTATTATTACAGATTCAATAAACATCCAAAATTACATGAGGGAGATAGATCAGTTTTATTCAACCCGGGTATATAGACTGAGTTCGTGTCGGAATTAGAAATTTAACTATGATACCTGCTGAAAAATTAATACAGAATTTATCCATTTCATTGTTTCAGTCAGACAATAGGCACGAGACAGTGGTCAGGTATCAGACCGACTCTGTGAGGAAATAAAAACCATTCCAGGATGGATCCGGGCCCGCAATCCTGAAATTTTGGATTCCCAAGTTTTCACTACTGCAATTGTTTCTGGTGATTTTTTACGTTATTTTTTTTTTTTTTTTTTTTTTGAGACGATTTTTTTATGAGATAACAATTTTTATAACTTGGATTTGGAAATAATCAAAATTAATTGTGAAATCCAGCGAAAGTCAACGATGAAATAATGAATAATTGTTTGTAAGGAAAATAAGGACGTCCGTACATCAAATTGTCTTTAAATTAAGTGGTGGCAGAAGAATTAATAGTTTATTGTTGCCTATCGCATTTACTCCTCCATGGCTATTGTGATGAAGGCCCAATCAAGAGCCCTCCGCAGGAGCTAGTTTAAATGCCACCCGAGGGCGCTGCTTTTAAGCTGCTATATAATAAATAAATATCATCAGTGGACCCTCTCTTTGCTTCAATCATCATCTCTATATATATATATATATATATATATATATATATATATATATATATATATATAGATAATATTAGTGGAAAATATACATACATATGAAAAATATATCTAAAAAATTCCCATACATGTATATTTTTTCAGAAAAATTTTCCAAGAGGAAGGATCCAGGTAGAACTCAATGTCTAGGACAGAGTAAGGATATAATAAAAAGGCTTAAACACTAATATTCCATGGTCATAATTTATTCCATTGGAATCGTAAATGCGATCCAAATCATCAGACCTACAAATTCAAATGAAAACAGAAAAAAAACAACTCCGGAAATCAAAAACAGAATTTAGAGAAAGTGTAAGTATGAGGATGAGTGACAGAGAATTTTTAAATCCACCCCACCCACATCTCCAAAAAATTCTCTCTGTCACTCATCCTCATACTTACACTTTCTAAATTTGTTTTGATTTTAGTTGTTTTTTTTCTGTTTTCATTTTGAATTTAAAGGTCTGATGACTTGATCGTATTTACGATTCCAATGGAATAAATTATGACCATGGAATATTAGTGTTTAAGCCTTTATATATATATATATATATATATATATATATATATATATATATATATATATATATATATAGTTAAATATAGACAAACCTACAAAGCGGATCGTTAGGACGATCTGGCTTAGGTGAAACCTTGGGGTTTGTCTGGCTCATCCAGGTTTAATTAGGTCTTTAGACTCACTGTATTGAGCACTTTATTTAGTTGTTTTACTTACTCGTATCGGGAATTTTTTCTTGGGCTTTGGACTTGCATGCTAGACGATTATTTTCGGCTAACGTACATGTTCTTGGTTCTTTCTTTTTTATACTTTTTTTTCCCTTGGGTATTGGTTGCAAATCAAGACACTGAAGGTTTTCGAACAGTATATTATCTTATACTTAAGATTTCTATTATATATATATATATATATATATATATATATATATATATATATATATATATTAAAACACTGAGGTCGAGTTCTTCACACCAAAACAAGGGCAAAAGTCCATATAACATATGTCCACAATTCCTTCATTTTAGAGTTATAAAGTTTAAGGTTTACAGTAGACGCTGTTAAATGTACAAAGATACTAGGGTCACTTGTTAAATTTACAATCCAAGACGTACTGTTAAATGTAAAAATCAGGATGCTAGGGACAATTGACGTGTGCTAATACCTGGATCGTCCCCGACAGCGTGTAATATGTATTCTCCGTGGTCAGGCGTACGAGCGGATCTTGGTCTTCATCGATCTATAGGTTGTGGTGCCACGTATTATGTCTGAGGAATGCGACGATAAACAGCAGCAAGGGTTAGATGACTCAGCTGCCTTTTGTCTGGAAATGAAATCTGATACAGCCGTGCAGCCTCGCGTCCATTACCATTCGCGCGGCCATATGTAAAAATCATATCTGCCAGCTCACGTTATGAATATCCTGCCATTTTCAAATATAACACTTTTCAGTTAACTCACTTTAAACGTTAAAGACAGACTAGCCACAAATTTATACTTAGTCCAAAAGGCAGACAGTGTTATCTACCGTAAACTTTAGACTTAATAGCTCAAAAACGAAGTATTTAAGGACATGTGTTTATATGGACTCTTGTCCTTGTTTTGGTGTGAGGAAGCCGCCCCAAGGTTTGTAAAAGTATTTTTGATACACCATATATATATATATATATATATATATATATATATATATATATTACCTTTCACACTAAATTTGTATTTCTGACACGAACTCAGTCCACGCCGGGGTTTGATAAGATGAACGACTCGTGTTTTCGTCTGCCGAAATAGACTATTTCCCATATAAGGTGATTTTGGATTTTATTGTTTATTAATTATTTGCTCTGCAATAATAAATACATAGAGCTCTTTTTTTATGGATCACTCTTATTATTTTATATTACTAGGATCCACTTGGATTATATACTAACGGATTTGTTACCTTTTATAATATATATATATATATATATATATATATATATATATGTATGTGTGTGTGTGTGTGTTGTGGTAGGATCCACCTAATTTGCATAGTGAGTACCGACCATATAAATATGGTTGGTACCGGGGAGAGAGGGAGGAATCAAGAGATTCAACCAGAGACTCTGCCCGACTGCGACTCAGTCAACACATTCTCCAGGAACAGGTCTTACCAGGAATATACAAAAACTATATGTAAATATTGTGTACACTTTCTTGTTTCAATACATTTTGTTCTAAGTACATTTTGTGTTGCATTATTATTCCATGCATTAGTCAAGTTTCAACAATATATATATATATATGGTTGCAAAGAATTTTTATCCGACATTATTTCTTATTACTAAAAACGTTACTTTTTAGTGTGTAAAAATGTTTAAGTTGCTCTCCCTGTTTATTATTATTATTATTAAACAACGAAATTCATAACAATCCGCCTTTAATTGAGAAGTCCTACGCTTCCCATTGATTATTAATTTCACTTCTTTTTAAGAAATGTCTCGCTGAGACCTGTTCGGAGCCTGACTTTATTTTCGTGCACGGAACGTAAACAAAGACATTTCTTACGGATTTTTTAATCCGATTTTAACCGTTTGAGCCATGCCCACCAATTTACCGGTGGTAGAGAAAAATAACCAGCTACCTGTTGAATGATGGGTAAACACTTGTAACTATTTTTATATATACCGTGAAACATTACATACCAATTATTTGCGAATTTCGACTCAGGAGCTTAAGCAGAAGGGTTAAAATTGTTCAGGAACGCAGGATTCAAAGGGTAAATATAAATATATATTTATTTACATCAGTTACATTGTTCGAACTGTTGCCCTCATGTTTTTTGTCATATTCACCAGCTTTCGGTCGTTGTACGCTCCGACCTTCTCCAGGTGATATTAGTTGCAATTTCGAACCGAAATTGATCTACGGGGGTAGATTGTTCTAATTTCATCTGCTATGCGTTTGGATACCTCAGTTTCAGTTAAGTCCCCTTGATAACTCAATTCTCCAAGTTTTTGTTTTTCCTCCTGTGGCCAGGTATTGAACACACAACTCTTTGGTTCAAGTCACCAAACCAACGCTTTTATCCACTGGGCCATGTGATATATTCTACTACGAACTTCTCTATTGACTAAGTTATTTACTGGTCGACATATTTCAATGCATTCATTTTTAATAGTCATTTAATTTTATATATATATATATATATATATATATATATATATGTGTGTGTGTGTGTGTGTGTGTGTGTGTGTGTGTGTGTGTGATCGAATAAATTACAGACATTATGTTTCCTAATTTTTAATAAAATCCGTTCATACTCACGAATAACCTTTCGTGTATTGATGTTAAAGGTATAACAGAAATGTGCTATAGCTGTTCAAATTTCTTTTATTTTCATTTCCCAAGTACTTTCGATCTTCTCTCAAGATCATCTTCAGGGGTGCAAGTGGTACTTGGGAGATGAAAATAAGGGAAATTTAAACACCTATACATTTGTCCCATCCTTTAACATCAATACACGGAAGGTTATTCGTGAGTATGAACGGATTTTATTAAAAAAAATAGCAGACATAATGTCTGTAATATATATCTGTGTGTGTGTGTGTGTGTGTGTGTGTGTGTGTGTGTGTGTTTGTGTGTGTGTATTTAGGCAACAAATTCTCCTTTAGGTATGTCTGATTTAATAAATTACAGACATTATGTCTTCTATTTTTTTTTAATAAAATCCGTTTGTGTGTGTTACAAAATTAAATTCGGAGCTTTCAGCTTCCAATTTTTGAAACATGGTTAGAACTGTGTAGCGAAAAAAAACATATTTTAAATCAATTAATTTATAATATATATATATATATATATATATATATATATATATATATATATATCAATTCATCAAGTCTAGAACAAGAATCCTCGACAGAATGCAGAAAACGCTGGACTAACGTTTCGTCCATTTTAGGACTCGTCAGCAGTGCGCATCTCCTACCCGGACCGTTACGATACAACGCAATCATCATGCAACCGTGTCAGCAGGCATTGGTAACGAAGAAGGAACTTACCAGATTAAATATAGTGTGGCTACTCCTAATTACTCCTTATATATATATATATATATATATATATATATATATATATATATATATATATATATATATAAAGTAGTGTTTTCTTCGGGGCAATGTTACAGTTTTTCAGATGATTCTCGCCAGATCTCGATTTGGCCGCTGGAGAATGTTATTAGTCCTCCTGGAAAAGGTCTTAGTTTTGAGCTTCTGGCCGTATGGAAACAAATCTTCCTCTCATCACCTACACAAAAATGTTAAATGGCTAAAAAAAAAAACCATAAAAAGCAAACTAGTCTGCGTGACATTTTCTCTGCTAGTCTCCTTTCTGTACTTAAGTTTAGCTTCGTCTATACTGTAAACTTACTGTTGATAGCTTCGAGCGGAGTCATTAACATATCCAGCATTGTTCAGACGCTTAAAATCTCTTTGGATATTTGGCTGTTGTTAACACAACACTACGGTTGCTCCATTCTTCTGTTCTCATCATGTTTAATCGCATAATTGTTAAATAGTTAGAAAACCGATCGAGTCTATGACAATTGTCTTCTTAGTTCAGCTTTATATTGACTGAAAATATTGTTCCATAAATAAATTTCGTCGGAGATAAAGAACACCTCAACGTTAACTACATTATTATTATCATTATATAATAATAATAATATTTTAAGCCATTTTTCATGCTTATACGTTTTTTTAATGGAAAATTTTTAATGAAATGGACAAAGTCCGACAAAAAATGTCTTCAAATAATTGTCGGACTTTGTCCATTTCATAATGTGTGACGTCATTTGTTTACATTTGGATACGCATCGAGCAGATATGAATTTAAGAAAGAAAATTATGGAGAATTGTAGTTTAAAAACAGTAAAATCGATCTTTCTAACCGAAACGCTCCTCTGTGGTTAAATCGGTAAACCCCTTTAGGCTATATGACGGTTCCGTATAGGATACAGGTTCGATTCCTGTCGGAAGATGCATATTTTCTATGAAAATTTCTCAGACATTCAGGCCGGTAAATGTCATTAATACTGTTTATTATAAACAGAGCATTTACTTAAATATTTGTATCAATAAAAAGAATTCATAACCATAAAAAATGTCTTAAAATAATTGTCGGACTTTATCCATTTCATAATAATAATAATAATATTATACTGATTGATAGTCTTAAAATTAAAGTAAATATCCATGTTGTTAGCTACATAATCAAGATGATGCCATTCCATACTACTTTTTATATACATATAAAAGGCCTGAAGGTTGCGTTGCCACTTAGTGTTGACCTCAGTGTCCACTTTTATATTTACATACGTTCTATCTCCGATATTGAGCAATTTTACCCATGTATTTTTATAGAGAGAGGCTTTCAGATTTGGTGTTGTCCTGATGGAAGATGATATGCTCCCGAGCGGCCAATTCTGGACGTTTTTCATCGATTCTTGCCTTTAATTGGTCCAATTGGAAAAACGTACTTTTCTGAATTCAATGTCTAATTTTGGGGAAAGAACTCGTAATAAATTCCACCTGATACACAGAATCACATTCTTCGGTTGCATATCGGTATTTGCAGTGATTAACAGCGTATCGTTTCCTTTTAAAAAGGAAATCTTTCGCATCACATTGTTGTAAACAATCCATTTTTCATTGCCTGCGATCGTTCTTTTCCAAAATGGGTCGGTTGTGCTACGTTTGAGCAGAGAACCACGTGTAGAAATGCGGTTCATTAAATTTTTCCGATAAACTGTAAGACAGCCAAACATCGTAACAATTAAAATATACAAATGATTTTCAAATGTTTTACAACGCTTGTATGGGATATGTGGAGTATCTCTGCGATGTCCCGTGACGCGCTACTTGATTATCTTTAATCAGAATTTCTGCTTTAACATAATCAAGTACTGCAAGACTTCCGGGACGTTTTCGATCATCCACTTCTGAGACTAGAGAAATATTCATGAAAAATACATTCAGTTATAATTTTCTCTATTTTACTGTTTGTAAATATTTTTTTTCTTTCTGGAAATAAAAGAGCATCAAATGATGAAAATTCATGTCATTGACTTTCATTTTGACATTTAATGTAAAAACATTAAAAATTCACAATCCACACATGAATCGTATAGAAAGATACACTGAGATGTCACTTTCAGAATATGTATACAGGCAATAAATTTCAGTCAGGGATGAAACAAATAACGTTCAAGCAACATCTATTGAACTTTTTTGTTCTAAGAGAATATATATATATATATATATATATATATATATATATATATATATATATATATATATATAACTTTTCAGATATATTAAAATAAAAATTATTTAAATAAGAAATAAATATAAAACGGAATACACCTAAATTTTCCAAACATAAGAAAAAAACAGAATATTCTTGAAAATTAGCCTAAATAAAAGTCCTTTATATATATAAACAAATCGCTCCCGCTAAAATAACCGTTAGAACTAATAAAAATAAGCATAAATAGGTAAAAACAAATAAAAATAATCAATCCAAATAACTAAATTAATTAAAAACTGTCCCCCGCCAAAATAACAGAATAGACTACGGCTAGCAATCTAAACATTGGACAAATAAATAGCTTTAATTATCTTCCCAGACCAAAACAAACTATTAAATAAGCGACTTAAGCAACCCCCACCAATTTTTTTTACAAAATAAATTAACCCAAATAAATAAATAAACTACTCCCAAAAAATAACCACCAGAATAGATTACCCACAATGCACCACTGACCCATATATATAAAGAGTCGAGGAAAGATCCAACATTCGCGTCTAACATGAGACTGCCTGTTGCCTCTGAGTGTTGACTTCAATGTTCACTTTTATATATATATATATATATATATATATATATATATATATATATATATATATATAACTATATTATAAAGCAAACCTACCTAGGTTTCACCTACGCGGATCCTCAGGGTACACTGACGATCCGCGTAGGTGTAATCTAGGTAGGTCTGCCTGACTCTTTAGGTTCATAGTTAGATTTGCTCTACTTAGTGTGTTGGAGCACTTTACTTAGTTACTTTTTGCTTTACTCGTTTTGAGTTTTTTTTTCTTGGACTCTGAACTTGGATTCTGGACGATTGTTTTCGCCTCAATTACATGTTCTTAGTCCTTTTTTTTTGTCCCTTATTTTTCCTTGGGTATTGGTTTGTTCATTTACAAGCCAAAAACACCTAAGGTTTTTCCAGACGAGTATAATTACTTATATATATATATCGAGGAAAACCGATAGCAGCCATAATTTTTCTCTAAACATGATAAGTTCGTCCTTAGTTCAAGATTGGAATGAAGCATTTGTAGAGCCCGTATGCAAATTAACTTGCCTTCTGCTATCTTTTTGCTGTAGATGTTTAAATGTCTGTGTCATTCTTTGAATTTTATTTTATTTGTCAATGTTTTGTTGTTGTTTGTTGCTCTAGACTGTGATGTTTGCTCCTATCCTTCATTTTGTCGTGTGTATTTTGCTCCCCCCCACCATCAAACTTCTTACTGGCGTGACTGAAATGTGGAAAAATTGATGCGAGTAAATTAAGTCTTACCACCTCATTTTTTAGCTGGTAGTAGACATCAGAGCTTATACACTATTTACATTATTCGGACGATTGTCCTCATCGCCATATTTATTCCAACGTTTCGGCCTTTGTACGCTTCGGCCTTCATCAGGTGGCTGAAATGTCGAACTGAAACCTTTATTTCGCTCACTGGTGTAGACTGTTCCACGTGCCATGTTTGTAATAAATATGGCGACAAAGATGAGGACAATAGTCCGAATAATATAAATAGTGTACATAATACCTCATCTCAGAAATATAGACAGATCAGAGCTTATACTAAATCATAACTTATTGTTAGATCTTTCATATTTCACCGTTTTTTTTTTCATAGGTTAATAACAGATATGCTTACCTATCATCCGTTCCGCACTTCTCCCATATCTATTGAACAGGTGTTCATCACTTGTTCCCTGTTCAGGATATGGTTTACCGGTTCTCTGTCTTTCTTCTACGAAGACACAATAATTTAACTGTCTGTACTTTTTGGTGATCGGACTACCCAGTGGCTGTGGCTTTCCATTGAAAGGATACTGGGTTGGCAGTTTACTGGCTGCTGCTTCTGACTGGTCGTTAGAAGTCGAACTCTTTGATAGCGCTTAGAGAGGTGTTATATTTCGTGCTAAAAGGAATATGGAATAGACAAACACAGTGGATAAATAGTGACAGGTTTATTGTAGAAACCAATACAACAAGAAATGAAGTAATACTTTTACGCATGGTCGTAGCAAGTCAGTACAGTTGGGTGCGCGCTGCTATCGGAAGGCCGCTAGTCTCACAGATCCCAGCTCAACGCTATTTAGTAACTGCCCCACGCAGTCACATGTGACACAAGGCCGAATTTAAACAGGGGTTCCCGAGCCCGGAGGCTCGGCCAAAAAATACCCGTACACCTAGCATAAACGGGGTCGGATCTGTCTACCTCCCCGGACGAAACTCTGCCCTTCGGCATACTCTCGTCCGGGTTCATCTCTGTCCGAAAGCAGAGAGTTCGACTAGCGCAGCTGGGAAAGATCCCATCTCGACGCTATTCAGTAACTGCCCCACGCAGTCACATTGTGGCACAAGGCCGAATTTAAACAGGGGTTCCCGAGCCCGGAGGCTCGGCAAAAAAACCCGTAGACCCCGCATTAACGGGATCGGGTCTATCTACCTCCCCGGACGAAACTCTGCCTTTTGGCATAGCCTCGTCCGGGTTCCTCTCTGCCCGAAGGCAGAGAGTTCGACTAGCGCAGCTGGGAAAGATCCCAGCTCGACTCTGCTGTCCGCTGTCCTAATACTTATATGTGGTTACCACCTATAGTGCCGCCACTCATTAGAACGACAGGTTATTCCATTACGTTTAAGAGGCTGCTCTAATCAGCAGTCGCATAATATTGGAGTATCTGTAGTGCCAGGTCGCACATAGGTTGTCCTGCATGTATTTCCGGTGGGCAACCCTGAGGCCACATTATGCTCTGCTCTCAGCTACGCACTAGTTGCTCCTCATTGCCATTGACGACAGATAGTGACAATTATGGTGGTCTTTTTCTCTCTCTCTCTCTCTCTCTCATATATATTTCATAGAAATCACAATAAAAAGAAATAAAACTAAACCAGCTAACAAAAAATCCATCTACCCCCTCTATCTTTCTTTTTCCAATATTCGTGGTACCCGTTCTAACTTTCGCAGTATAGAATCTTTTCTCCAGGAACGGTCGCCAGATATCTTTGCCCTTTGTGAAACCAATTTGAATTCTTCCATTGCTACCAATGAAATCTTGGTTCAAGATTATCTTCCTCCTTGCCGAAAAAGATTCCAGTATTTACATGCATGGCCTTGGTGTTTATATCCGTGATAAATATTCCGATGGCCAGAGAACTGTCTCTCGAGGCCGCCGACTATCTCTTTCATGTGCTTTCCTCTTTCGCTATCAGCTAACTCTTTTTCTTTTATCGCTCCCCCTCCCCGTCTTCCTATGACTGCAGTATATTAGATGCAATAGCTGACAGTATAGAAAAGGCATTTTCTCTCCATCCATTTGCGAACATCTTTGTCTTCGGTGACTTTAACATGTGGCTGTAACATTCCAAATTACTGATGTTGCCGGTATACAGACATTAAATTCTTCCATTGCCCACTCCCTTCCCTACTTGTTTCCCTAACCAAACCGAACAACAGGCTTCTCTACTGAATCTATTTCTTACCTCCTCGCTCTTGCTGAGCTTCGCAATATTGCCCTCTTGGTAATACGGACAACTCTGTAGTAGCTATTGATACCTCCTTTCAAGCATCCGTTAAACAGGAACCCCACATCCATAAGACCTCTTTCCGTTACCAGCAGGCTGATGGGGACTCATACCGGATTTTTTTTTCGTGATGCCCCTTGGACTCACATCTTCAACTGCCCAACGGAAAATTGTGCCATTGTTTTTTTTTTTTTTTTTTTTTTTTTTTTTTTTTTTTTTTTTCTGGCTCAATGCCGGTATGGACACTTTAATCCTTTCTCGGAAATACCAGATGAAACTGCATTTCTCTCTACGGTTCACACCAGCATGCTCGGCCACCAGAGCACGCAGGAACCACTATTTCCGACTATACCAGAGTGAAAGCTCTCGTCATAACAGGTGCTTATTTGCTACTGCTCGTAACAAATGGAAGTGAATTCTCAAAGGCGTAAATCCCTGTTTGCTGGTATAATGAGATAACGCATATCCTTTAAAAATCTTGGCTCTCGTGTTTACTGGTGTCTCTATAATAGTGTATTAATAAGTGCAAAGTGTCTATTCCCCCGCCTCTTCAATCGATTTGAAGTGTTATCATCCTCTGCTGATAAAGCTGAATGCTTTGCCTGTAAATTCAACTCAAACTCTACTCTTGACTCATCTGAAGTATACATCTCGAAAGCCTTTGACAGGGTTTGGCATTCAGTTCTTCTCCACAAGCTGAAAAGTTAACGGTATCACCGGTACATTTTTGAGCTGATCCAGTCGTTCCAATCAAATCGTGAAATGAAACGGCCACTCGTCTAGATCCTTTCGTACTAACGCGGGTATCCCTTGGTCTCCATCCTCGGTCCTACGCAGTTTTTAATCATTATTAACGACCTTCTCGATGACATCAGCTCTCAATTTTTACATCGACGCTGACGGTACCACCATTTAATCTTGCCTCGATACGAAGGCTGATCAACCCGACAAGATCAAAATGGCAGCTGATGTACAAAACGACATCAAGACCGTCGTTAACTGGGACAAAAGATGGCTTGCCAATTTTAATGCCCCCGAAACTATACTTCTCTCCATTAATTATCTGACAGACTCCTCTCTACCTTCCAATATGGCTGATGTTTTCCTCCAGGAAATAGACTCATTGAGCCTTCTCGGGCTAACGTTCTCAGCTGACATGAAGTAGAAAGACTATATTGAATCTATTGCTAAATCAGCTGCTAAGAAAACTAAGATAAAGAAGCAATATTATTGGTCCTGATCTGGCAGCTCGGTTTCAGTTATTTTCCCGCCGCCGTAAGGTTGCCTCTCTGTGCCTTTTTTTATAAATACTTTCAATGTAACTGTTCGGCTGAACTCTTCGCTATGGCACCTAGACTGTATAAATTTAAGCTCAATGCGAGACTAACGGCGAGATCGCATCAATTTATTATTAAGCTAGCTAGATGTACCCGTAACTTCTATGTTAACAATTTCGTCTCTCACACCTCTCCCTTTTGGTACTCCCTCCTGGTTCTGTGCTTTCCAGCCAACTTTAATCTTCAAGAATTAAAATGCAATACCAATCGCTATCTACTGTCCTCCTGAATGATTTTCTCTTTCTACTCATTACTAATGTTTCTGTTCCTAATTCCTCTACACACTATAACCCCTCGCGTCTTAGTGGCTGTACTACCTTGCTTGGAGTGACACTAATTAAAAAAACAAAAAACAATATGCGTCCGCCATTTTAGGAGAAAAGTCTACCAGCCTGAATATTCGAGTAAAGCCGGTACACGAAAATAAACATACTGTTTAAAATAAATGGGGCGGTTACTCAAAATAGATATTCACTAAAAATAAAGTTTAAAGGATTAAAATCTGTCGGATTAATAAATAAAAAAATAATTACTTCTTTCGAAATTGGTTTGTTCACGTTTCGATACAAAACTGAGCAGGTATGAACTTTCCAGTGTCTGAGACGAGAAAGATTGTACTTTATGACACTATTCGGCCCTTCTTGATCGGTGACGCACTTCGTAGCCGAGTCTGTTAAGAGCACGTAGTATATATATATATATATATATATATATATATATATATATATATATATATATATATATATATATATATATATATATATATTACGGAAAATGCATGACAAAGTGAAAAACAATTTCTTATATGTTCCGTCTTTAATAACTTCATCGGACTAAATTGATAACAACTTTAGTCCGGTGTAGTCCTAAAGGACGAAATGCGTCATGAGAATACTTTTCCTATTTTGTCATACATTTCCCCAATACATATATAATTATATAAAATATATAACGTTATCTCATTCATATATGAATTGAGCCGTAATACTTATATCTCGTATATAATAAGTTATAAAATCTTTTTCTCCGCTGTTCGCTGGCCTAAGTGTGAGTGTCTCCGACTGATGTCAAATCGGCCCTGTTTCGATCCCGGTTTAAAGCAATTGCGTTTCTAGCCACACTTATCTTCAATAGGATCCTTTCTTTTTCACGGTCAAGCTTTTTAGCATCCTTATTAAAGGAAGAGAGAAAATTACCATGTTAATATATATTCATTTATTCCAAATACTTTTTTTAAAAAAAAACATATGGACATTCCAAACCTAGTTACCTCCCCTGAGGTTTACATCGCGGAATTTTAAGTCGTACAGTACATAACCATAGCATTTTCACATCACAGTTTAAAAATTTAACTTTCAGGTGAACACAACAATTTTGTCTTAGAAAAAAAAGAAACCCTGATGATGACATTGAGCTAGTGTCGAAAGTACAATGAGACATGTCTCAATGAAAACATGCTCCCAAAATATACGCAACACACACACAGGGTGATACACGTGTCGAGTGTGTGTGTGTGTATGTGTGTGTGTGTGTGTGTCTGTACGTTTATATATTGGATCGGATTTCCTACATTTTTCAACCGATTTCAACAAAACTTCAAAGGACTACGTAAAATTACCTTGCGGTGGTTCTGACAGCGCCAAAAATTGGAAAAACACAATTGTTTTTTGCACGAATTCAATTTGAAAACATGATTAAGAGGCATCGCTATCGCGAGAATGGAAGTAGAACAACTCATATCGAGTTATTATAAAACCCAGGTTGTTTTTGTGTGTGTGTCTGTGTTCGTTTATATATGGGATCGGATTTCCTACATTTTTCAACCGATTTCAACAAAACTTCACTTTTTTTTAGCACGTAGTGTTTCTTATTGTCTTGCACACTTTTTCTTTATTTTTACATTCAGAATGCTTTAAAAATTCCATTTACAATACAATTGTTTATAATAAAATTCTATTCAATAACGATTGAAAACAATGTTTTTGTTTGAGTTTGGGTTTGACCAATTCGTAAAAAAAACAAAACAAAACAAAAAAAAACTAATTAAAATATGCGTGTCCGTCAACCTTAAACAATAATCTTTGTCAATTTTATTTTTCAGTCTTTATGTTGGTCGATACTTGATCGGTCTCTACTGCTAGTATATATATATATATATATATATATATATATATATATATATATATATATCAAGGGGTTTAAATGTAATCTGTCTTGGATTAACACTGATGATTCTCTCTGGTAGCATTTTTTCTCTCCGCTTTTTAGCCGTTGTACGCGCATTTTATGTTTTATTCATCGGTTGGCTTTCAAGAGCGATAAACACCTCACCCCTTTTCCGAAGAGAAAATAATGATATCGAAATATTGATGTTCCACACCACCCCAAATAAGAGATTCGGAAGAAATCCCCCATCAGTACTGGCAAGAGCGATAACAGATATTCGATTTGAGGAGCCTATTTTACTGAGAAAATTTTTTTTTATAAATTTCAACTGACAGTTGCTGCTCGGTCAATCAATGCCAAATGTTTCCTTATAAGGAAACGGCTAATATCGCCATGACCGTTACCGATGTCTCGTTTTGGTCCACTCTCCACGAATATATGTGTGTGTTGTTGTTGTTGTTGTTTTTGTTATTGTTGTTATTGTTGTTGCTATTGTTATTGCTGTTGCTGCTGTTGTTTTTCGTTCCATTGCTGTAAACAATTTTCCTTTAAGTGAATTCGTGCTGAAAATGAGTTTATGCGACCTAATAAAGATTTTATCTACGTTTCACAAATAGATGGTTCAGTGGTTCGATTGCCTGCCCGGCTAGGAAAAAAAAAATAAAGAACACTTTACCCAAACTCTCTCTCTCTCTCTCTCTCTCTCTCTCTCTCTCTCTCTCTGGTTTTCCCAGCTGGTTTAGCAATGGTATTCTTAATGAATCATTTTTGACACTATATAAACGTGATTTCATAAGGGTATCGCAGCTACCTGGGTTGATACAAGGGGCGAGGGAAGTTGTGTAAGTATTTATACTCTACCAGTTTGACGAGTTCAAATAAGCGAAACGTTCATTCGTTTAAAGACAGACGCGCGCTTCTAGAATTTGTGATATTGAAACTCACCAAAGAGGCACTTAGAGTTATCTGCGAATAAATCAGAAGAGCTAGCCGAGCAATTGCGCCTAACATATATTTTTACTAACATATTAAATATCGAATTTCTCAGACATTCTTGAGAGGCTCAAATCTTCTCTTTCTTAATTCCATTCTGAGAAGCGTCATTAACATATCCAACATTCGACAATGAAATCTCTTCTTCATTTATTGTTGTTAACACTATCACTTTGAGTAGAGTTAACATAACCAGCAATTTTCTGAAAATCAAATCTCTTTTTGTATATTTATTGTTAAGGTTTCTTGATAAAATCCAGAGACGGATATGCAATGTAATTGGCCCTGATCTGGCATCTCATCTACAGCCGCTCTTTCACAGATGTGCCATCGCCTCCCTCTGTCTTTTTTATAAATACCTTCATGGTAACTGCTCCGAATAGCTGCTTTCATTGGTTCCCAGACTTCATGAATTTAAGCGTTCAACTAGGCTGGCATCTCGCTCTCACCCTTTCACTGTCGAAACTGTTAAATGTAGCCGTCTCTTCTACTTCAATAGCTTCAAGTCTCGCACTTCTCGCCTGTGGAACTCCCTAGCTTTTTCTTGTTTTACTGATAGCTATAATCTCCAACTTTTTAAATGTAATGTCAATCGACGTCTCCAGATGTCTTGATCTATCCCCTAATCCTTCTCTTCATCCTTTCCTCTATCATTACTCTTTGCTCTCGCTCCAACTCTCTGTAACCCCTTGCGTGCTAGTGGCTTCCCGCCTTGCTTGGGGTGAAACGCTTAAAAGAAAAAAATTAAAACTAGTTCTTGGTTGATCTTTTCTTCAACCTTCCTCGGGTGTAATCCTGAGAAATAGGACACCTCAGTATCTATTTCTTTATAAAAGAATAGACAACAAATATGGCACAAGCCTATACAAGTGATGGAAGAAAGGATAGAAAGTGTGACACTGAAATCTGAAGGTGCGTTGGTATAGAGAACAATGCCTCCCAGAAGCTAAGCAAAGTAGTAAGAAACAGGAAAATCTGGTTATAAACAATGAAAACTATTTACCTTTACTTACATTATTTACATTATTCGGACTGTTATTTTGAAGCGAACCCTTTATTTCGTCGACCGGGGTAGATTGTTCTAATAAAGGGTTAGGTTAGAAATTCCAGTCACCTGAAGAAGGCCGGAGAGTACAACGGCCGAAATGTTGTGAATATGCCATGAAGATGAGGATAACAGTCCGAATAATGTAAATAATGTATGCAATCATAATACCTCATCACAAAGATATAGACAGATACTTACCTTTGATGGAATATCGGTCTTATAAATATATATATATATATATATCCTTACAGGGCTTTCCACAAATTTCCAGTTTTTTGTAGCTATTAGTAATTTTTGTCTCTTCGCTATCTCTCCCAATCCTCGCTCTGCCAACCATACACACAAGCTCGTTAGGTAGTTTGCCTCCAAATATATTCTGTCAGTGTCAAATTTGCTAAGCCCTCTTTCCTCATTATGTGTTCTAGAAATTTATATTGTCTCTTCCTGATGTTAAGTATAAGTGTCCTTTTTGTTTCTATTTTCTCTAAAATTTCCCCATTTCTTACATGTTCAGTCCATGGTATTCTCAGTATCCTTCTGTAGAACCACATTTCTGTTGCCTCAAGTCTGTTCTCTATAAATGACCAACGTGTACAATTCCAGAGCTATTTTAGAATAACTTAATCAGAGTTAACAAAATATTATCAGAAACTCAAAATTCTTTCGTAAAGAGTTATTTCAAGATGCCATACCAATTTAGCCACTGACACATGCGACAAACGCTCTCTGTCGCTCTCTCTATCTCTCTCTCTCTCTTTCTCTCTCTCTCTCTATACACACACACACAAACACACGCAAGCACACACACACACATATATTGTCATCTATAGACAGACTGCTTCGCTGTATCACAGCTCTTCATTGTGGGTAAACGTCCGATTGTTTCAAGCTGAGAAAGAAAACCGACTGATTTGATATCAGTCAGAGATCCTACTCCTAGGCTATCGCACGGTAGAGAGAAAGAGAAATTTTAACGTTTTCTATCCGAAATACATCAGTGGCCCGGAGAACTCAATTCGTACTTGAAGAGTAATGCATTAATAGCAGTAGGAAATAGCTGTTTATATATATATATATATATATATATATATATATATATATAAACAATATATATATATATAAACAATATATATATATAAAACAATATATATATATATATATATATATATAAAAAATATATATATATATATATATATATATATATATATATATATATATATATATATATATATATATATATGAGAAATGGCTTGTACACCAATGGCAAGTAATATTCAAGATTTTTTTTAATAAATGAATATTGTTTTAAAATGGGATCAGATTTTTTTATGGTTTGGGATGAACGTGTGTCCTTTACATCTTCAAAAATATGAGGTAATGGATTTAACTGTTTTCCTTGGATTTTTTAACATTTTAGTGGTCGTGTAATTCTTGAATATTACTCGCTCACGTTTGTTTTACCAGACTTTGAATTATGGCACTGTGTATGCTCCACATCTTTTGACTGACCTCTCAGCCACCTGATGAACAGTGCAACAAAATGAATCCTACATTTGAGAAAGTCCCTCAGAGGACGAAACGCGTCGGCTAAGAATAGTTTTTCCCCCTTTTTTATTCATATTATATATATATATATATATATATATATATATATATATATATATATATATATATAAAAGAAAGAACAGTAAGATATATAATCCGGTGTTCTTATAGATATTTTATTTTTTACAAAATAGTTCTCAATGTAAATTTACAGAGCATTAATATTATAAATTAATTGATTTAAAATATGTTTTTTTCGCTACACAGTTCTAACCATGAAACATGGTTAGAACTGTGTAGCGAAAAAACATATTTTAAATCAATTTATTTATAATATATATATATATATATATATATATATATATATATATATATATATATATATTCCTAGACTTATTCTTAAGCTGATACTTAAAGATAGTGAGAAGAATGAGACAAATTGCCATAGTCTTTGCAAAACGCTGAATAACCACATAAATAGAGTTTTGCTTCTCCACAAAGTAAGTGACATTGCGGCAAACAGAACTGACTACAAAGACAAAAATATATCCTTGAAGCATGTGGTTTATGTAACCTTCAGCGGGCTAACCCAGCAACCAGGCAACTGCAGATTTAGAGGTGCGCTCAATAGACTCCTTCATGCCACCACAGCATATGCATTCTTTTGAATCAACCAGACACAACGAGAAAGATATTTTACCGACCCAGAGCGCGCTTCGGATCACCAACCAAGTGAAGGATACCTCAACTCAGGTGCAAAGCGCAATAGAGAGCGATACAACTTCGGTCAAATCGTCTCGCAAGATCCCCACCTCAGTAATATTTTTTATATAATGCCTTTATCAAAAACGTTTTCGTCTTGGATATACCTAGCCTCTGATCGGGAGTTATTAAATGACCCAGCCGAGCCTGCATCTGGTTTGTTAAAACCTAGACCAAAATGTTTAACTCTATATTTAACATAGTTAAGGGCCAAAAATGATTAATCTCCACAATATATATCTCGTTAGATCAATTACGACTGAGTAGTGAGTTCGATCCTTACTTGATGCTCCATGCTTTCAGCCTTGTGCCACATCTAAATTATACTTAGTAAATCGCTATATATAATACCATCTGGATTACCATTTCTTCCCCTCTATAATCAAATCCACTTCCTTAGAGTATGAGTATGTTTGTTTCACGGCATATCAACAACTTATGGGTCATTTAATTTAATTTTCTTGGGAGCATTAGTAATTTCTTTTACAAAAATATATTACTGGTAATTTTTTTTCAAAAATGCATACCTGGTATTTTTACTATAAAAATGTTCATACTTTCATAGTGCTTGACCCCAGTCTAAGGGTTAACTATTTGCCTATAGATGGGGCCCTAAGAGATGCTACCACCTGCAATTAAGAGGTGGTTCCACGCCCCTCAAAACCTCCCGGTCAGAGGCCTAGCTCCCGGATGTAGTTCATCGTCAGATCCAGGATGGACTTCCTTGAAAGGCTGCAACTGAGTGTGTTTTGTACACACACACACACTTCTCTTGGGGGTGGATATGTGTTGTTATAGATCTTACGTCTTTTTCCTTAAAAAAAGGCCCTTCTAGTCGAACAAGAGCTAAAAGTTTCTGAATGTAATATTAATCCTCATTTGGGGAATTACTATCATACGTATTTGATAATATACCGTTGAAAACGGTATATCGCAGGTAACTTCAGTAAAACTATAAAACTTTTAGGTCTTG
>CAHIKZ030000787.1:1277500-1337500 GCA_903632075.3 Acanthosepion pharaonis | reverse complement strand
ATTATTTAAAAATAAATAAAGGCACAACGCGAAGTGTAATAGAAAGGAAAGAGAAAAGCAAGTGTATTGAAATTGTATCGGGGTGGGTGGTATATGAAATGTACGTACTTTCATCCAGTTTCATACGAACTCAAAAAGAACTTGTTTGCGTGTATGCATCGTGTCATTATTTCTGATCTCTCATTCTAAAGGTTTTTATGACCTGGAAATCTTTGTGGCACCATGCATCCAGGCAGAGAAAGAAAGGCAGGAAAGGAAACGAAAGAAAAGAAGAAAGCAAGGGAAAAGTGTGGCGAGATCCGAATCATAGGTGATAAGCGCACACACACACGGCTAAGAGGCAATAAAAAGGGTTATTTTGATAAGTGGCAAATGGCGAAAGAGTGTCATTACAATGACAATGAGATTTGAGTGAGTAGGGAAAAATTCAAGTGAAAATGTTATTTCGATAAGGGACGAAAAGAAACAGGCGACTAAAAAAGATTTTGGACAGATATGAAAATTAAAGGCCACCTACGAGTAATCGTTGACCGATTTTCCTACTTGGCCTGCGCGAATGGAATTGTGTTATCAAGAAATGTTCGCCAAAGAAAGTTCACTTGAAAACGTTAATTTTGATAATTGACAAAACACAGGTGTAGCTACGGAGCCTTAGTTAGATATGGAAAATTAAAATCCCACACAAGCAGTCTCGCTAACTAAATTCTTTTCAACAAAACAACGTTGCCCTGCGATAATAAAATTTTGTTATCAGACGCATGAACCGAAGGAAAATGAATAGAACCAGAAATGTTTTTCTTTCTTCCTTGGAGACGTCAGACTGACTGAAAACTTGGGGATAATTCTTTTTGAGGCCATGTTAAGAAAACCAACCATCTTGATGGATTAACGATAAACTACTTGACAAACGCCACGTGTTGAACAAAGAGTTGTCATATTATCCGTTCATGATAACGGCGATTTGAAAGGAAGAAAAAGGAAAGAGAAGAGATAATTAATTTTTCTTCTTTAGTTAAGCAAGGTATTTTTTTTCCGAAACAAAGCCGCGGATTGTTCACGCCCGACTAAGACGTCATTGGTCAAGTGGTGATCACGTGACGCACGAAGGAGGAGGAAAGATACCCGACCAAGACCTCATTGGCCGAGAGTGATCACGTGACGCACGAAAAAGGCTGTCGACGCCCCCATCCAGAGTATAAGTATGAGAAGCTGCTACGAAGAAGTGGGGAGGGCAGTTCACGCCCCTCCGAAGCATGGTGAGAAAGTGGGAGTGAAAAAAGTTACCAAAAATGGAAAAGAGTGGAAAATCCCTAACCAGAAATAAAAGAGGTGGATATGTATTTAGAATTATCGAGGAACTCCCCGACGCCAACAGACCCAACCCGGTTTTTGTCGGCGTCAATAAAAGCCAGGCCCCAACAGGCAGAAATCAGTTCGGGCCCTGGCGGCAGAGATGATAGACCAAGATAGCTGACCAAGATTCACGCAAAATTTCGGACTCCTCTTCAACCAAGAACAATTATTTTGAAGAGCGACTTAGAACCAGACCACTGAAATAAGTTTTTTCGACTTTCGTCCAAAGACACACCGAAACACAAATTTCTTAGAGAGCAAACAACTTGAAGCGTTAAAACTTGCCTAGCGAAAACGACGTGTCACAATCCACAGAACGGGTCGGGAGTTAGATGCAGTCCTATGTATCGAACAACAAGACATAAAGTTTGTTACCTTTTTCTTTGATACTTTGAACTTTTTTTTGAGTTTTCATTTTAATTTCTTTTATGCATATGTGTGTGTTATCACCCCCGTTGAACTCAATTTGCATTACGGCCCCAACCACTGTTTGATCTCGTCTGTCTAAGATCAATTCACAACGTGGGTAGGCAGACTGGAGATCAGTGCAGTTACCTTGGTAACCAGGCGTTGGAAGCGAGTTAGGGAACGGCGAGGCTGATATCAAATCTAACCAGATTCCGCCCGAATCACCAAAAGGTTAGAACGTCAAATTTGGGTGCCGCGACCGATACCAAGCCAGTTGGTCGTCACAGGACGAGAAAACACGACTGATGCGACAGGCGGACGTCACGTTTGGAGCAGCGACACCCGGACGGAGCAGCGAGAAGCGAACAGCTGGCGCCGCGGCGATGACGTCACAATTGGTGCTGTTTAGGGACGTCACAACTGGTGTCGTGACCGGGATAGGACCCTGCAACGGCCACGTCACAACTGGCGCCGTGGTAGATCAGGATAGAACGTCACAGTTGGCGCTGCGACCGGGGGACGACGTCACATCTGATGCCGCGACCAGGATGAAACCCTGAGACAGCCACTGCCACAATTAGTACCGTGACAGCAGGACAGGATCCTGGATCGACCGTTGTTGCTGAGAAATTTCGAATGGGACTCAAAACGACCCGGGACCGAGAGGAACGAGAACAGAATCGTCTGTAAGGTAGGATACTTTGTTTGATTTCCCAACCTCGATTGTTGCTGCGTAGATTGTCTTTCTCTTTAAATATGTCGGACTATGATAGAGCAGTGGGGGATGGAGAGGGGGTTAGACAAGGGTTGTCAGCTGACCTAAGAAGGTTGTTGTGTGGACCGAGGGTCCCAGCATTTGACGACAGTGGGAAAGATTTCAAAAACTGGCTGGCAATCCTGGAGAAGAGCCGAGTTATATATGGGCTCACAGACCACGAAACCCTGTATCTGGCGTACGATGCCACGAAGGGGAAAGCGTCTGAATTTATGAAGGGGCTCTTGGAGAGTGAGCTCCACTTGTCTTGGGAAAGATTAAAGGGACTATTGACCAAGGAATTCGCCGACGAGGGCACGGCTATAGAGGCCATGAGGGCCCTCCTAAAGCTGACACAGCTGCGGGACGAAACCCCTGGAGAATTGGGAGCCCGAGCGGGGAAGCTGTCATCATTGGCCTTCCCGGAGGTGGTTAGAGACAATGCGGTCATGCAGGCTCAACTAGCAGACCTGTATGTGGAGGCGCTAAGTGACGAGCGTGTTCGTCACGACGTGCTGAAAGAGGGACCGCTGAGACTTATCCGTGTTTTCTTTGTTCCTTAAATATTTATTTATTTATTCGAACCTGCATCCCTTATGGGGAATCGACATTGGATCAGCTGCCTAACCGCTCGGCCATGTGGAACTTACGGTCAAACAAAGCTTAAATAGTGCTTTTGAACACACACTCTCTGTCGATACTCGAAACATCCATATCTGATTTGTTTCCTATCCTAACGTAAACAAAGACAATTTATTTTAGGAAAATTTGACATATTTTTATTTTTAATTGATTTTGTTTAAACGTTATTTTTTATAGATACCATATTCGATGGATACTCATATTTTTATTTTTAATTGAGTTTTTTTAAACCGTATTTTTTTCTTGGCCGAGCGGTTAGGTACGTCAAATCCAATGACCGTTTTCCATAGGGGGTGCTGGTTCGAATCCTGCCGGAACATGCATATACTTCTGACAAGTAGTTTCTGACAGTACATTTAGTTGAATAAAAAATACTGTTTAAAAACCCAGCTTCTACTCGAATATGAGTATCCATCAAAAATAACGTTTAAACAACATAAACTATATATATATATATATTATTGAATAATATAGACATATTGTATCTACTTATATTTATACTGATCCTTTCCAGTTCCCTAATCAGTTTCTTGATGTTAAGATGAAATTCATCAAGGAAGACGCCGTAGTTTTTTCTAACTCAATTGCTTTCGATCTTTTCCAAGATCATCTTCAGGGGTAAATTACAAAGAGAAACTTATTGTAACTGTGATAAAATCTGCATTCCGTTGTGATGGTGATTTTTCAAAACACGCCTGAACGCGCTCTGTTATAATTATTTTAAAATTCTAAATTTATCCTGGTTAGCAAGCTTGTCTCGCTAGATCAGTTACAACTGAAAAGTGAGTTCGATCATCACTCGATACCCCATCATTTCGGCCTTGTGCCACATCTAAGCTATGCTTGGAAAATAACTATAGCGCTATATGTAATTTATGAAAATGAATATAAATTGTTCTACAACCTTTTATACGACAGTGGAATTTGAACCATCTTCCCATAGATGAGGAAAAAAAGTAGACACAGCAGAAATGTGGTTCTACAGAATAATACTGAAAAATTTTAGGGTGGGGGCGAGTAACAAGCTTTTAAGAAAATGGCTACAGAAAAAAAAAACATATACACAAAATCAAGAAAGGACAGCTAAAATTCGTTGTACATATAATGAGTAAGGAGGGCTTAGAAAACAACCCTTACGACCTTATGGCCATATTATGATGAAACACCGGACACCGTACGATCACCATCGATCCTGGTCAGTGACTAGATAGGTGACCGCCTCTAAATACCAGGTGCTGTAAGATTGAATGTATGGGTGGTGTAATGGATAACGGTTCGAAGGGGAAATTCGGCTCTCTGAGTTCCAATTCCAGTCGGGTTTGTTATATTCACTTATAAGAAAATACCATTGGGAAAGGTATGAAACCATCACTTCTCCTCATGCTATGGGTTAATTAGTAAGACTTGTATCACTAAATCATTATTATTTCAGGAGCATAAAAATAATTCTTGCAATATAAATTAAATAACCAGCAAAGGGTTGATAACCCATAGAAAACTTATCAATCAATCAATCAAATTGCTAATAATAATTTATAACAATGAATATAAATTGTTATAAAACATCTTATATGGCAGTGAAATTTGAATAATCTTCCCAGAGATTAGGAAAAAAAACTAGAGACAGCAGAAATGTAGTTCTACAGAGGTATGCTGAGGACGGAACAAGTAAGCAGCAAGGAAGTCTTCAAGAAAATGGCAAAATTAAAAAGACTCGAATTTACAAACATTGCTTAACACACACGCAAAAGCGAATCCAAAACAAAACTCGTGAAATTTCACACCTTGATGCGAAATGTTTTTCGGCCAATAAAAAACTAGCAAACATGTAAAAACAAAATTCAAATAATCTTCAATTCTCAGAAACAAATCCTTTTCGCGAACCGACGCGAAGTTTGTTTGTCATCCAATGGAAATCATATCCGGGAGTGAATTCCCAAATGACCTTTACAAGCCCCACAAACAAAATAAAAGACGGGCAAGTTCGCCTGTCACCAGAGAGAAGGAGACGAGCGTATTAACAAGTCCCTTGACAAACGTCAAACGATCGTTATTATTATTTTTACCTTTCTCCCTCACCTCTTTTATACTTGATAAACGAACGGAACATTTTAAGTCTGAGCGATTACTTCAAAGACATTCCTACCCTACGATAGCGCTCATAAATACATACATACATACATACATACGTTCACATAAACTCCTTCTTGCAAGGACTACTACGAACATTTTGACGACTTTGTATCGACCAAAATACATTAATTTTATTTGTAGAGACCTTAATTGATTTATATGTATATAAATTTGTTGTTTCACTTCACAATTTGATTTTCTTGTTTTATACCCTTCTTATGGTGGGCTATCTAACTAACAGGGCCAAATCAAACTAATCTGTTTCAATACTCATACACTTCACTATAACTGATAACCCACTATAAATCTTCATTGTTATTTTTTGTTTGCTTTTTTTTTTTGTTTTTGTTTTTTAATGAATGTTATTCACCTGTTATTGTTATCTAAAAGACCCTGTCCCAAAGGGATAAGAATAAAACCTTCTTCTACATTAAATTTTTAATTTATTTCCTGGCATATAGGAAACCTTGTAATTTCTCATAGAATAAAGCACATAATCGAATTTGCGTGATTATTTTTTAATTGGGGGATCATTTTATGAGATGATTAAGCAGTAAATTGATCCCTTTGTTTTATATTACATTGCTCATTTTATGCGAGAATGTCTCGGAACCTTCATCGTCTATATTTCCTGTCCGAGTTTTAGACTGACGTCATTCAGAAACGTTATTATTATTATTATTATTATTATTATTATTATTATTATTATTCGCGCCTATGCTATTTCTGATTGGGTCCATTTCGCCATACGAAAGCCGTACTGGTGAACTGAATATCGACAAAAATCTTCTCTAGTCCTATCTAAATACATAACTGTTTTACTTTCTCTAGTAATGTCGCAAAACCTGATCCAAATATGAGAGAGTAGAAATTTATTCGTTCTGCAGTTGAATTATTCACGTGATGTCAACTGAGAAGACGTATAACCGAAGCCAACGGATCACTTGATTCAGGTTTGGTAAAGTTGAGCCAGGTTTGGTCGAATCAAGTACAACATGGTGATAATTGAACGGGAAGAAACAGAATTTGGCGGAGCAAAGGGGAGATCTTGTGAATGCGCAAATAGTTAGAAAGTGGAGTTTTGGTGCCGAATCAGGCCTGATGAGAAGTTTGGGGTCGTCTTTTAATTAATATATTACTATATAAGGGGAAAAGAACAGCATAAGAGAGGGTGTGGCATGTCGATTATTTTTTTTAATGGAGAAAAAGAAGGAAAAGATGAAAAAAGAAAAGAAAAAGCAAACTAAGCAAAAAAGAATTAAAAGAAAAGGAAGAAAAGTAGAAAATATCACAGAAAGATAAACGAAAGTAAAAATATAAAAAGGAAGTGGAAAATAAACAAAAAGAAGACGAAATAAATAATAAGAAAAACGAAATTTTATATTTTTTAAGGTTTATCAACCCTTTTGGGTTAATTAAAGCTGAAATATTTTGGATTGTAAGAATAATTATTTTTATTTGCGATATCTTTTTAGAATGACAATAATATTTTCAAATACAAGTTCTACTATTTAATCCAGACCTTGAGGGATAGGTGCGTTCATAACTTCCCCGAGGGTATTTACACCTAAGCGAATGCAATGAATTCGACTGTAATTCGAGCTCGGCTCTCTGTTTTCACACCAACTGGTAAAAAAGAAAAAAACAAAAAGAAAAAAAACCCAAAGAAAAATATAAAAGTAAAAACAAGAAGAAAAGAGTGAAAAACTAAAAAAATAATTAAAAAAAAGGAATAATAAAAAGAAAAGGAAGAAAAGAGAATAAAAAGAAAAGGAATAAAATGAAAAAGAAAAAAGAATAAAAAGTAAAGAAAAAAGGTTAAAAAGAAAAAGAAGTAAAAAGAAGAAAAAGAAAAGGAATAAAAAAGAAGTAAAGAAAAAGAAAGAGGTTGAAATAAAAAAAAAGAAAAGCAGAACAAAATAGAAAATTAAAAAGAAAAGAAGCGAGGATGACAATGAAGAAAAGATATAAAGAATAACGTAGAGAAAGAGTAAAATATATAAAGAAGGAGAGTGAAAGAGAGAGAGAGATGAAAACACTTGGTGAAAATAGTAACTACCACATCGATCACTTCGTCCTGAATTTCTATGAGGTATTATTAATACAGTGTAACCCGGATATAAGAGAGTTGTCGGGACCGGAGAAGAAGTCTCTTATATCCGGGTTTCTCTTATATCCGGGTTTGGTCTATTTTATATACATTAACACAGGCTCTAATTTGGGACCAGAGAAACTCTCTCTTATATCCGGGTTTCTCTTATATCCGGGTCTCTTATATCCGGGTTACACTGTATGTCCTAATCTATTCGAACTGTTGTCCTCATCTTGATTATAATAGTCACAATATTCTGGCCATTGTCTCCTCTGACCTTTTAGGGATTTTAATTCGTACCTTTATTCAGTACACAAAAGTATTCTGTTATTTGAATGTCAATGCTAAGGGAGATAACTCATATTAGTTTTATCTTCTGTTATGTAATTCGTGGTTGTGCTCCAGCTTCTCCATGTTCAACTTAACTAATATGAGATAGCCTGTAATGGGAATAATGGAATAAGCTGTCTCCTCTTCCCTACCGCGACTTGAAAGAAAACAGTACAACTATAATGGCAAGTATTCCTTATGTACAAGAGACGCCAGAAGAGTTCAGCATTATATCAGTGTGAGGGTTTAAAGGCAACACTACCTATTGTAAAATTCTCACTAGAGTTAGCCCCTTAGAAGATAAAAACATAAAACTGCATTTATAACATACTATGCATATGTGATAAGTTACATAATGGGTGGGGGATCAGCTATTCTTTTAAGGTCAAACTCGGGGAACATAAGAAAGATATATGCAGATGTAAATTGACTTGGTGAACCATAACTAGATAGAGAATGGTACGCATTACACTCACGAGAATGAAGACCATTTAAATGACAAGGAGTGCCACTGTAGAGTAAGAAAATTGAAAGAGGCGGCAGATATCGGCCGCTCAATCAGATAAGTCAAGCTGAGCTAGTACGGGATTTCAACACTATGTAGTTTTCTTTGCTGAGCAAAATGGATGCTGGGGAACCGTATCCCTTAGTCATAATTTGAAATCACTTGGAAACGTTCTGTAACAAACGACGTAGAAATGGTTCGGTCTGTTAGGTATATTAATGAGTAATTTTCGTCACTAGCTTAGTATTTGGGGGTGAACGCGGCACTTCAATGTGGCTTAATGGTTAGCAATTTTGTTTCTTGAGATCAATTACGACTGAAGTAGTGAACTCGAACCCCACTCTGTATTTGCGACTTTATATTAGTTTCTATGCTACGCTTAGTAGATCATTGTTTCCTTGGGTGTGGGTATTTCGACGTGGTCTAATGGTGAGCAAATTTCTCTCGCTAGATCAATTATGACTGAGTAATGCTGGATAATCTCCTCACAGATGAAGAAGAGACTTGAAACAACAGAAATGTAGGTCTACAGAAGGATGCTGAGAATACCATGAACCAAACATGTGAGCAACAACAAAATTTTAGAGAAAATGGAAACAAAAATAACACATACTTAACATCAGGACGAGACAGTTGAAATTTCTATTGCACATTATGAGGAAAGAGGGCTTGGAAAATGTGATACTCACAGGACAAACTGAAGACAAGAGGGACAAAGGAAAACAACGCATTACCTACCTAGCGAACTTGAGTAAATGGATGGCGGAACAAAATTTAGGAGAGATAACAAAAAGAAAAAATATTAACAGCTACAAAGGACAGGAACTTAAGGAGAGGCATGATCGTCAACGTACTAAAAGAACACCGCACATAGAAGAAGAAGCGAATTCGATCCTCAGCGAGGTCCCATACATGCGGCCTTGTTTCACATTTAAGCTGCGATTAATAAATCAATATTTCCTTGGATATAAAAGGTTCGTATGTTGTCTCTCCCTGTCTCTGTGTGTGTGGGGTGGGTTTGGTGTGTGCCGGATGACGCCTGAAAAATGGATCAGTCGAAAAATTGTGTTAACAATTGCAAGATTAGAAGCAAGCACTTCGATCAATATTCTATGGGTACCTAATAAATTGGATATCCCATGTAGATAATACTCAGTACACTAACAAATGGCTAACAGGAAGCACCGAAAGAGATATCGTAATCGTGTATGCATAAGACTTGGGTTTTTACATCCAAAATCGTGCCCAAAAGTCTGCTGCATCTTATACTTTAGTGTAGAACTCAGTTCTATTTTTCCCAGAATTCAAAACGGACAAAATACGGTCAAAATGGATTTATTTGTTTACCGAAGACATATTTCTGATGTCAAGAAAGGTAAATAAATCCTTCATAAGGTTTAATTAAGTCTCGTTTGGTTCCGTACTTTTTCCGAATTCGAGGTAACTATGTGAGTTCTGTTATCATTAAAAGGTAAAATTTATTTTTTTCATTTGAGATAAAAAAAAAAAAAAAATGCAAAGAAATAACTTAGATTGTCACAAAAAAATTAAAATCAACAAAACAAACATTTATTCATTTATATAAACATTAATATTTATATTCATATACAATGAGTCCCCGCTTATTCATGTTTCAGCGTTCACGGCTTCATAAATTCGTTGATTTTTTTCTTTAGAACATATGTACTTGTTATTCGCGGAAACCCCGAATATTCGCCTGTTTTTCTAAAGAACATATGTACAAATTATTCGCTGAGAACTCCCTCGATTTGCATATTTTTTTATAGAAATTATTTAAAATATTCTTGTATTATTTTCCTGTTATTTAAATGACTTAAAACATATAACAGTCCATTTTATGGTAAAAATTGATCTATCTGTAATTAAAAACGGTTATTGTACGTATGAAAGAAAATTTGCGCTAAGTGTATGGTCACAACACTATTTTTCAAAAATGTTTTTAAAAGTGTCTGAAATGTTTCTAAAGTGTTTAGTATGAAAGTTTAAGGTATTATGAGGTTTGATACTTACAAGCATTTTTAGGGGGTGGGGACAAGTATTCGCGGATTCTAACTATTCGCGGCCGGTTCTGGTCCCTAAACCCCGCGTGTACTCATTCAATTTCACCTCGATGTATTTCCTCAATGTGTATTGGCGATTTAGTGGTCTTCTACCCCAAGAGTCATTATCACATTTTCGCAATGCTTACGAATCACAAAAGTAAACAAAATGTCCCGTTTTTTGTTTTTTTTTTTTTTTTTTGTGGGGGTCACTTTTTCTCTTCATTTTGGTCATTTTCTTTGGTCTAAAGTCAGGAGCGTTTTATACATGAAAATAACATTTCTCTGATATTTTTCTTATTTTCTTATACTCCTATCGATTTATACGAAGGATTATGGTAATCTGGTTGTGTAAACAGTTTTTCTGTGCTGAATTCGGCTCAAAAGAACAAAATATTGCCAGCAATACATTTTTCAGAGAAAGAAATATTGCCAGCAATACATTTTTGAAGGAAAAAAGTATTAACAGCAATACATTTTTAATGGAAAATATTGCAAGCAATACATTTTTGGGGAAAATATTACCAGCAATAAAAATCTTGTCGGCATTAAATAATCCATTGAGGTTGATATACCGTAAAACAAAATAAACCAAACCGTAAATCCTCATCCGCACTGAAGTTTTCCTGCGAATCAGTGTGATTTTTTTATATTCAGCCTATCTGTCCAGGCCCATTTGTGTTTCAACACTCATAGAGCCAACCTATAGTCAATACTATTACAGTCGTTATACTGCAACGATGCTGAGCGGATATTAGTTACAATTTAATTATGTGTCCTATGGTTTTGAATTCAGAGTTGTCCTACTATACTAGAGAATAATCATGGCTGTATAGTCCATCCTGTCGTACTATTTAACTCATAGCTGGGGTGGGGAAGAAACTGATTCATACCTTTTACTGAGGGTATTTGTGTCAAAGTGGATGTAACGGACTCGGTCGGAATACGAACACGGGTCGCCAATTTCTCGTTCCGAGATGCTAACCATTACACCATCTGTACATCTATACTTTAAAGCAACTCTTAAAAAACATACTTGCAGTTTATCCGTTTTTAATTAACAAACGAGATCGTGTAACTAGTTTTGATGATATTTCAATGTTTATTTACATCATTGTCAGGACACTATAATTACTTAAAAAACTAAGAGAGAAAATGCATGAGAGGAAAAATTTGCACAAGGCATTTTTTTTATTTGCTTGCTTATTTTTATTTATTTATTTTTGTAAAAAACATAAAACAAACTGAATTGGAATGAAATTAAGGGTTGCGAGAAAAATCAAAGAAAATTAAGGAGATGACAAAATATAAAGGAATAAAGATGAAAGAAAAGAGAAAAAAGAGGAGTTAAAAGAAAAAAAAAGAAAGATAGAAAGTAAAAGTAGGAAAAATTAAATTAAACTCGAAAGAAATACTGAAAAAGAAGATAAAACGAGAGAAAGGAAAGATAATAAATTAATAACAAAAGAAAAATGTGCAAGAAAGAAAAAAGATGAAAGAAAAAAGAAAGAAAGAAAGAAGATAAAAGGAAAGTGAAATAAAAATAAAAGAAAAAATGCAAGAAAGAAAAAGATGAAAGAAAAAAGAAAGAAAGAAAGAAGATAAAAAGGAAAGTGAAATAAAAATAAAAGAAAAATGTGCAAGAAAGAAAAAAGATGAAAGAAAAAAGAAAGAAAGAAAGAAGATAAAAAGGAAAGTGAAATAAAAATAAAAGAAAAATGTGCAAGAAAGAAAAAAGATGAAAGAAAAAAGAAAGAAAGAAAGAAGATAAAAAGGAAAGTGAAATAAAAATAAAAGAAAAATGTGCAAGAAGGTAACCAAAAGCAAAACAAAAAAGGAAATAAAACAAGCAAACAAATAATAAACAAAGAAGCAAACAAACAATAAACAAGCAAACAATAAACAAAGAAGTAGATTAAATTAAATTAGAAAATTAAGTAAGCTGGAACAAATGGAAAGAAAGAAAGAAAAAAACGAAAGAAACAAACAAACAGACAAAATTAATTAAAAACAAAAGAAAATATGAAACAAAGGAAACAAGAAAGAAAGAAAGAAAGAAAGAAAGAAAGAAAGAAAGAAAGAAAGAAAGAGAGAAAGAAAGAAAGAAAGAAAAGTGATTGGTAATAAATAAATAAATAAATAAACAAAGAAAGAAAAAAGAAAGAAAGAAAGAAAGAAAGAAAGAAAGAGAGAAAGAAAGAAAGAAAGAAAAGTGATTGGTAATAAATAAATAAATAAATAAACAAAGAAAGAAAGAAAGAAAGAAAGAAAGAAAGAAAGAAAGAAAGAAAGAAAGAAAGAAAGAAAGAAAGAAAGAAAAGTGATTGGTAATAAATAAATAAATAAATAAATAAAGAAAGAAAGAAAGAAAGAAAGAAAGAAAGAAAGAAAGAAAGAGAGAAAGAAAGAAAGAAAGAAAAGTGATTGGTAATAAATAAATAAATAAATAAATAAAGAAAGAAAGAAAGAAAGAAAGAAAGAAAGAAAGAAAGAAAGAAAGATATAGAGAAAAGTGATTGAAAAGAAAAGAAAATAAATAAATAAATAAATAAATAAATAAATAAAGAAAGAAAGAAAGAAAGAAAGAAAGAAAGAAAGAAAAAGAAAGAAAGAAAAAATTGGTAATAAATAAATAAATAAATAAATAAAGAAAGAAAGAACTAGATAAGAAGACGAAAGAAAGGAAAGATAGGAAATTAAAAACAAAAAAAAACGTGAAAGAAAGAAAACAGAACAAACAATAGAAAGTAAACGTCAAGTGAATTGCGAAAACACAAATTATGAATAAACTGAAAACTCTGTGAACTGCTGCTGTAATCAACGAAGAAAGGGAGACAATTAATCCAAAGAAAAGAAATTAATTATAAATTATGTTTTCAATGATCCCATCAGGAAATGACAATTACACATGTGAAATAACATATCTCTTTTGTCCATTTTAATACTTACCTCCCAACTTCCATTTCGCTGTTTTCAACCGATGTCCAGTTCTTATTTTGTTCGACCGTTTACAGCCTGTCCAAACGAAACGAAACCGGAGTCATTCGATACCGAATTTTATTTAGGCTTCTCTCTTGTCACTAATTAATAATTAAACGCGTTCATCAACAAATAATTGAAAGTGACACCTGTTGGGACAGTGGTGAAAATTCAGTCAAGCTCATCACAGTTGAACGATTTCGATCATTTTCAGTTTGAATTTGTAGCATGAGGATTTACCATTATTTACATTTGGATTAATGTTCAAGTCTTTGTTGTCTTCATCAAATCGTTTTGGTGGTTTTCTCCTCCGGCCTTCTTCAGTTGCCTATCGATCCGGGTAACCTCAGGGGAATTTCGAAATGAACGCTTCATTTAATGTACGGGTGTAAGTTGTTCACGTTACGACGTCCATATCTAGGAGTAGATCATCTTATGCATTTTTTTTTTTTTTAGTTGGGCTCAGTTATTGCTGGTCCTATTTCTACTGAGGCCTTGAACACGGAATTACGTCTTTAGTACTGCTTAGTTCCACTGAATCTGTGTTTGGATTCCCCGGGTCGGAGATTGAACTCACAATTACATTTTTGGTACAACTCAGTTATTCATAGTCATTTTTCCACAGAATAACCATCGGTACCACCAAGCCCACGGACTAAACTCACAATTAAATCTTTAGTATACCTCAATTATTGCTTGTAAGCTTTAAACTGAATTTCCTTCTGTACTACCTAGCCAAGGGATTGAACTCGCAATTATATCGTTAGTATTACTCAGTTGCCGCTGACCCGGTTTCCACTGAATTTCAGTCTGAACTACCTGGCCCAGGGATTGAACTCACAGTTAAAACTTTAGTATTGCTCAGATAATGCTAGCTCGGTTTCCATTGACTCTCCATCTAGGCTTACCTGGCCAAGAGATTGAACACAAGATCACATCTTTATTGCTGCTCAGTTAGTGCTAGCTTGTTTTCCTCTGAATTTCCATCTGTACTACCCTCCCAGGGATTGAACTCACTTTTACTTCTTTCGTACTGCTCAGTTATTGCTAGCCTGGTGTCCACTGAACTTCCGTCTATACTACCGGCCACCGGGATTGAACTCAAAATTAAAAATTTAGTACTGCTCAGTTACTGCTAGCTCTGTTTCCACTGAATCTCCGTCTTTGCTAAACAGACCCAGAGTTTGAACTCATAATTACATCTTTAGTACAGCTCAATTATTGCTAGTCACCATTCCACTAGTCTCAGTCTCTACTACCCGCGACAGGGATTGAACTCACCTTTACTTCTTTCGTACTGCCCAGTTACTGCTTGCCCTATTTCCACTGAATCTCCGTCTGTTCTACCTGGCAGAGTGTTTGAATTCACAATTACGGCTGCTCAGTTATTCCTATCCCAGATTCCATTAAATCTTCGTCTGTGCTACCTGACCAAAGTATTGAACCCACAATCACATCTTTTGTACTGCTCAGCTATTCTTATCCCGTTTTCCACTGAATCTCTGTCTACACTACCATGCCCCAGAGATCGATCTCGCAATTATGTCTTTCGTACTGCTCAGTTATTGCTAGTTATGTGCAATGAAAAACATTTAGACAGAAAAAAACACATACATAGACTAAAGAGTCCCAAGCTTGGGACAGAATACACATGGATCATGCCTATGTTCATGGATTGGGATTATTATTATTAATATTGGTAATTTTCATTCAGGCTGGCCAGAAGTAATACCAAAAGAAGATTGACTGTGAAACAAGCATCAAGGATCATATTTTCACAAAATGGAATTCTGAAAATGCTAGCATCTGATAATGCACCAGAGTTCTGTGATGAAGAACCATGTCAAAGGTTGGACAAAATTGGATGCAGACCATATAAAACCTCGGCATACCATCCACAATCAATTGGATTAGCAGAAAGGATTGTGCAAACTATAAAAAACAGATTGAAAATATATGTACAGCAGAAAAAAAAAGGAACATTTCTTCCTAGATTGTTGCTCAGTTATTTGAGAATACCACATTCTGGAAGATCAAAAAGCCCAGCTTCCATCATGAGTAGACAAATTAGAGCCCCACTGACCATGTCTTATGCCACCAGTGAAAAGAGTATACATGATGATGTCCATTGTGGAATAACATCTACACAAAGGAGATTAAGGCTAGAAACATGGTGGTCATGGTATTCTGCAGATGTAGAAGAATACATAAAAATGTGTAAAATGTGCAATGAAAGAAAATTCGACAGACAAAAACACATACATGGCCTAAAGAATCCCAGCCTTGGGACAGAATACACATGGATCATGCCTATGTTAATGGAGTGGAATTATTATTAATATTGGTAGATTTGTATTCAGGTTGACCAGAAGTAATACAGGTCTCCAACAAAAGAAGTCCGACCGTGAAGCAAGCGTTAAGGATCATATTTTCATGAAATGGAATTCCGAAAACGTTAGTATTTGATAATGCCCCAGAGTTCTGTGACAAGAAACTATGCCAATGGAACAAAATTGGGTGCAAACCCTATACACCCCTCTGTAACATCAGCAATCCAATGGATTAGCTGAAAAGATGGTGTAAACTATAAAAAAGATTGATATGTGTACAACGGAAAGAAAAGATATAAACATTTCTTCCTAGATTGTTGCTAAGTTATAGGACAGTACCACATGCTGCATGATCGAAAAGCCCGTCCGCCCATAAGGCGGTTGAGTGAATACTACTTCCCGTGAGTCAGTAACACTAAACTAGACGAACGTTGATGATTACCAAATCGAATTGTTGGTTAAAAGACGATCAAAGTCACATGACTCGCGATATCGCAGAGATACTCCATATATCTCATGACATTTGAGAACACTTGAGTATGTCAATATCACAAACTACCTGTTTTTGAAAACAAAAGTGATCAAAGACGACGAAAAGTGGATTCTTTACGATAATGGAGAGCAAAGAATATGCTGATGAAAACGAAATGAATCACCGTTAACCACGCCAAACGCCGATTTACACACGAAAATGTTAATGCTGCGTATCTGGTTGGATTGGGATGGCATTGTATGTTACGATCTCCTTCCGCTAAATCAGACGTTGAATTATTGTTCCCAGTTGGGCTGATTAAAGGCAGAAACCGATGAAAAAATATGTGCCATTTATGGAGATGATGCCAAGCTTAGAATACTGTTCGGGAGTTGTTTTTCATAATTTTTATGTTGAAAACTAAGAACGTTCCGGCAAACCTGCAGTCATTGATGACGACCATATGGAAAGTGTTGTGGTACGATCCACCTAATTTACATAGTGGAGTACCGACCATATAAATATGGTTGGTACCGGGAAGACGGGAGAGGAAGAAGAGATCCAATCCAGAGACTCTGCCCGACTGCGACTAATGTCGACCCATTCTACAGGAACGGTCTTCCCAAGAATATACCAAACTATCTGTAAATATTGTGTACACGTTCTTGTGTCAATACATTTTGTTTAAGTACATTTTGTGTTGTATTATTATTATTCCATGCTTTATTCAAGTTTCAACAGAAAGACTGATAAAAAAAGAATCTTCCAGTTTATAGGTAATGACACGTCGCAGAAACAATCAACATATCTCATATCTCATGTAAGGCATTTGAAAACACTCGAAGTGATTCGATTTCTGGGTGATAATGATTTAACGAACATAAATTGAATGGACCGTATTTCCGTCTGCTAGTCTTTGCTTAAACTCAACGAAAACGACCGATTTTTATTTTATGAAAAACAAAAAAAGGACACGATGACAAACATGAATTGTTTACAACAATGTGGAGCGGGAAAATGTCCTGGAAGAAAAGAAAAGATCTAGCATTGGTCGCTTCAAAAGCTGTTCTGCATTCGAAAGAATGTTTATCTGGAAGAATTGGAAGGGCATTTTGTGTTACGAGCTCCTTTGGCAAAATCAGAAGTTGACTTCAGAAAAAAGTAGTTCTTAGTTTAACCTTAATAGGCAAGACTTAAAGAATGAGAAGCGCCCGGAAATGACAACTGGGAAGGATGTCGTTTCCTTTCAAAACAAGCGAGACCTCGGATCTTTCAATGCAGATCCGACATAAATTGTTACAGCTTGGCTGGGATGTCCTACTGCACCCTCCGTACCCAGTGATGTGTTTCTGGTAGGATTGGAACGGCATTTTGTGTTACGTACTCTTTCCACAAAATCAAACTTTGAAAGCAGAGAAAGCTGGACTGATTAAAGGCAGCAATCGATTAAAAGAATCCAGGATTGGCCAATCGGAAAAGTGTCGTCTTCTGTCAAAAAAAAAAGCGCCAGACCCCACGTCTCTTTAAAAACACTACTGAAATTGGTACAGCATGGCTGAGATATCCCATTATCTTTGGAATACTCAACTGAACTTACATTTCATGATTTTCACTTATTATGATTTCGACAAAAATCTCTTAATGGGAAGAACTTTAATTATCTGGAAATCTGTGCAAACCACTTCAACAACCAGAAAGATGCCAAGTTCTGGGAGGATGGAATTATGAAGCTGCGTCAAAGATGGTGAATGGCAGTGGAACAAAATGGCAGATATTTGGTCGTATAAACCTATTTACAAATATAAGAATATTTCATTATTTTTTCATGCATTTTCTTTTGTTTTTGTTCGGTTCAAAATTATACAGGAATTATCCTCAAAAAATCCTTTTTCAATGTTTATTTAAATTAATCAATTAAAAGCTTAAAATGTTCACTTGTTTGTTGATAAACTACATTTTCTAATTAAATGTAAATGTTTCGCAAATATATTTTGATTAAAGTAACAGTAATTTATTTGTTTTTTTTAACCCTTTTGTATCTGGTCTTAAGATTTTGACCAGGGGTGTATTAGTGTTTGAGACTTTATATATATATATATATAATTGATAATATTAGTGGTAAATATACACATACATATGCAAAATATATAAATATATATACATAGGTGCATACACATACATGTATATTTTTTTAATAAAAATCCCAAGAGGATAGAATCCAGGTAGAACTCAGTGTCCAGGACAGAGTAAGGATATAATAAAAAGGCTTAAACACTAATATTCCATGGTCATAATTTATTCCATTTGAATCGTAAATACGATCCAATTCATCAGACCTACAAATTCAAAAAAGAAAACAGAAAAAAAATAACTCCGGAAATAAAAACAGAATTTAGAGAGAGTAAGTATGAGAGTGTGGGACGAATGTTAGAGCTAAAGAGAGGGGTAACAGACGAGAGAAAGAGGGAGATTAAACCTTAACAGAGAGAATTTTAGGAGAGGTGAGTGGAATGGGTTTAAGTAAGAGAAATATGAATGTTATCGGATGTCTAATACATAAAAGATACATTTCGTGGTGACATACACACACCATAGACGTTCTAATGTTGAAGATCAGAATAAGAGGGAGGGAGAGGAAAGGAAAGAAGAGGTGGGGGAGAGAGATGGGGCGGGGGAAACTAAAATTGAAGGACATTTACTGAAATGGCCGCTGTGTAATTGAGAGAATTTGACAAATTTAATATCGACTACAGGTTACAAATCAAATATAAACATATAAAAATAAATATAACGATTATCTAATCTAGCAAGGACCTATATTTTTATGTTCAAAAACACATGCGAATACACACATACACAATAACATATACACGTATATACATACACATAGGCGTGTGTATATATATATATATATATATATATATATATATATATATATATATATATAATTAAATGGCTATCAAGAATGAATGATAAACTCAGTAGTTCATTGTAGACGAAGAGTGATATCTCAGAACTCGCAAGTCTTAGTATCCAACAGATGCAATTGAAAGCAACTGAAGTATAACATCATTTGGCTGAAGCCAAGCTATGATAAACATAAAAATCATTAAAAAAAAAACTGACGACACGGATATGACATTAAGCCAGTGACATACAATTGAAATCAATTCTATGGGCACCTTGGCGTGAGCTAATGATTAGCGATGCTTATCTTGTTGACTATTTACAACTGAGTAGTGACTTCCATTCTCAGTGGATGTCCTATACAAAATTCGACATTGAATGAACCAACATGTCATAAAATCAACATAAAGTAACTAAATAAAGCAGTGATTAGCGAGGCTAAGCTTGTTGACCATTGCAACTGAGAAGTGATTGTCATCCTTACTGAGTGCCGCTTGCTATATTCAACACGAAATAAGTCATAAACATTGACATGGTATAAAATCAATCTACCCTAATTGAACATTGCAATGGTTAACAAAACTAGTCTAGATGACCAGTACGACTGAGTAGTGAGTTCCATACACACTAGGTGCCCTATACTAAGATCGACATTAAATAAACAATGACTGACATGTAAAATCAATCTAACCTAACTAAATAGGGTAACGTTTATTGACTAATTGATTTGTTTCTTACGACTTATCAACCCGTTGTAGGTTATTTAAAGCCAGAAAATACTTTTAGATTATAAGAATCAGTTTTAGATTATAATGGTTTAGTGATAGACATCTTACTAATTAACCGATAGCTGAGGGGAGAAGAGGTGTATTCATAACTTTCCCAAGTGTATTTGCGCGTAAATGAATATAACGAACCCAACGGGAATTGGAACTTGGCTCTCTGATTAACAATTTTAAGCCGTTATCCATTACACCATCCGCACATCCAAGCTTACAGCACCTTATATTCCCAAGCGGTCACCCAATTTAAGTACTGACTGGGCCCGACATTGCTTAATTTCGCTGATCGTACGTGAACCGATGTTTCAACGTGACGTGGCCGTAGTCTAAATAGGGTAATGGTTAGTGAAGATGGTCTAAATAGCCATTATGACTGAGTAGTGACTTCGATCCTCATTGGGTGCCCCATACAAAATTTTACATTAAATAAAACAAGAATTGACATATCGTAAAATCAACCTAACTACAAAGAGCTCGTCTGATTGACCATTAAGACTGAGTAGCGAGTTCGATTCTTACTAGGTGTCCTATGAAAAATTCGATATTAAATAACCCAAGGATACTTAGCGTGTAGAACTAATCAACTTATAGCTCTTACTGACCTGCATGTTTTCCATCTCAACCATAGGTTACTATATCCGAGGACAAGAAACCCATAACGATAAGACTCTTATAATGCAATTATTTAAATTAAACTAAAAAAGCTATTACCTCCTGGGTATGACGATAAACAACACCCGCGTCCTGGATAAAACGATGAACTACATCTGACAGCAAGGCCTCTGATCAGGGTTTTTTGAGAAGCGTGGAACCACCTCTTAATTTCTGGTATTCCCAGGTTCATCTTCACCCGGGGTGGTAGCACGTGTTAAGGTCCCAACTATGGGCAACTAGTTAAACCCAAACTGGGGTCAAAACACTATGAAAGTGTAAAAATTGGTTTTAATACCAGAAATATATTTTAAAGAAAAAATATTACCAGCCATACATTTTTGTAAAAAATGTTACCAGCAATACATTAAAAATGTATTACCATCAATACATTTTTTTTAAAAATATTACCATCAACACATTTTTAAAAAAATATTAGCAGCAATAAAAATCTTGTCGACATTAAATAACCCATTGAGGGTGATATGCCGCAAAACAAAACAAACCAAACCAAAAGTTATTACCGTTTTTGATTTATTAGAAAAAAGGTATACGGCAAATTTGACACAGAGTTAGTTCTCAAAGTAATCCCCATCGGCATTGAAAACCTTTTGCCAATGTGCATCCAGCTGCCAATGCTCTGGTGGTAAAAATCAGTTGTCTTGGACACAAATAAGTTTGTAAGTGCATGTCGAAATCTGCCGAATTTGCGAAGTATTTCCCACGAGGGTGGTTGTCCAGAAAACGGAAGAGGTAGTAATCTGTTTACGCATGGTCCGGGGAATAAGGTGGCAGGCACAGTGTTTCCCAACCAAGTCGCCGTACGGTATCCCTGGCCAGCGAGCCACATGAATCCTCGCATTGTCATGGAGGAAGAGTATACCCTTGCGATTAACCAATGCTGGCTCCTTCTGCTTCAGTACCTATGGCACACGTTTTAACTTCTGCGAGTACAGGTCCGCACTGATGGTTTCACCACTTGTCGACTCTTCCACCAGATATAGAGCATAATCTTGAGTGGCTGTAGAGATGGTCTCGAGGTGTGAGGCATAGGGTCTCGGTGTGACGACTAATGTCTAGTATATTGGGAGTGTCATACAGGACCCACTTTTCGTCACTGGTGAGCACTCGATCAAATATGGGTACGTTGCGGTGCCGAGAAAGCAACTAGGAAGAGGCTGTCACTCGTTGGCTGTCAATAGTGAGTAGGGTACCCACTTGCTCAACTTGTACGCCTTTCTTATGCGGTTCAAGTGAAGTCTGACTGCTTCATCAGAAACCTGGAAGAGTTCGGTAAGCTCACCACGGGTTTGGCTGTTGTCGTCCACCATGACCGCCTTCAGGGACTCATCATCCAGGACATGTGGCCAACTACAGTGGGGTTCATCACAAAAGGACAGATCTCCCGACCGGAACTTCTAGAACCAATGCCTGGCCGTGCGTTCACTGATAGCATTATTCCCAAAGGCTTGACGTATTCGGCGACTTGATGCGGCTGCGAACAAGCCCACCTTAAAGTCATAAAACAGACAACCCGGAACGAGCTGCTTCGACACCGTCATGTTTTGCCCGCCGCTGTTCGAGCTATGACCAGTGTGTGTACGCAACACACCTGCATTGGTCAAGAGCAATGCCACAACTCCAATCCCTACCGCTTTCCCGGCACGTGACGCACTCATTTCAGTATCAGTGATCACTTCTTTACACACCACGTAAAAAAAAACGGCAAAGAATTTTTTGGTTACCATATATTTATTATCTTATTAGAATTCTGCATGTTCCCTAATTAGTTAAAACGTACGTTAAGCCTTGTAAAGGCTTGTCTGTTCCCTGCGCATAAATTATTGGTATAGCAGCAGTGGACAAAATAAATCTCTAAACTTTTTTTAAAATTCCGGCAAACGTCATTTAGATGTATATATGTGTATATAGAAAGAAAGAAAGAGTGAAAGAAATCGATAACAGTATCGATTTTTAAGGTCTGATTCAGTGAAATGATAATGATAATAATAGCCGTTTCCCTATAAGGAAACATTTGGCATTCATTGACCAAGCAGCCAATACTGCTTTCTGTTAAAGTTATATATTTTTCTTATAACATTTTTTATGAAAAAAAGTTTTGCCAAATCCAATAGCTGTTATTGCTCTTTCCAGTATTGATGGGGGTTTCCTTCCTAACCTTTATTTGAAGTGGTGTGAAATGTTAATATCTTGATTATATCATTAGTCTCTCTTGCAGTTACATATTCATTTAATTATTTTTTAAGGCAATTCACCCCAAGCAGGGTGGGAGTGCTATTATCACGCAAAGGGTTACAGAGAATTGAAAACAAGAGCAAAGAGGGGCGTCTTAGGAAAGGGCACGGATGAGGACGGGGAACAAGCTCAAGGTGCCAGATGTCGATTGACATTACACTTGAATATTTGAAGAAAGAAAATACATAAAAAGAGAGAAAAAATAGAAAAAGAAAGAAAATACATAAAACGAAAGAAAGAAAATAGAAAAAGAAAGGAAGAAAATATATAAAACGAAAGAAAGAAAATAGAAATAGAAAGAAAGAACATACATAAAACGACAGAAAGAAAATAGAAAAAGAAGGAAAGAAAATACATAAAACGAAAGAAAGAAAATGGAAAAAAGAAAGAAAGAAAATACATAAAACGAAAGAAAGAAAAAAGAAAAAGAAAATACATAAAACGAAAGAAAAAAATAGAAAAAGAAAGAAAGAAAATAGGAAAAAAAGAAAGAAAATACATAAAACGCAACAAAGAAAATAGAAAAAGAAAGAAAATACATTAGACGAAAGAAAGAAAATAGAAAAAGAAAGAAAAAAATACATAAAACGAAAGAAAGAAAATACAAAAAGAAAGAAAATACATAAAACGAAAGACAAAAAATAGAAAAAGAAAGGAAGAAAATACATAAAACGAAAGAAAGTAAATAGAAAAAGAAAGAAAAAATAGAAAAAGAAAGAAAGAAAATACATAAAATGAAAGAACGAAAATAGAAAAAGAAAGAAAGAAAATACATGAAACGAAACAAAGAAAATAGAAAAAGAAAGAAAGAAAATAGAAAAAGAAAGGACGACAATACATAAAACGAAAGAAAGAAAATAGAAAAAGAAAGAAAGAAAATAGAAAAAGAAAGGAAGACAATACATAAAACGAAAGAAAGAAAATAGAAAAAGAAAGAAAGAAAATACATAAATCGAAAGAAAGAAAATAGAAAAAGAAAGAAAGAAAATAGATAAAAGGAAGAAAGAAAATACATAAGACGAAAGAAAGAAAATAGAAAAAGAAAGTAAGAAAATAGGAAAAAAAGAAAGAAAATACATAAAACGAAACAAAAAAATAGAAAAAGAAAGGAAGACAATACATAAAACGAAAGAAAGTAAATAGAAAAAGAAAAAAAGAAAATACATAAAACGAAAGACAAAAAATAGAAAAAATAAAGGAAGAAAGTACATAAAACGAAAGAAATTAAATAGAAAAAGAAAGAAAAGACATAAAACGAAAGAAAGAAAAAGAAAAAAATACATAAAACGAAAGAACCAAAATAGAAAAAGAAAGGAAGAAAATACATAAAACGAAAAAAAGTAAATACAAAAAGAAAGAAAATACATAAAACGAAAGACAAAAAAAAGAAAAAGAAAGGAAGAAAATACATAAAACGGAAGAAAGAAAATAGAAAAAGAAACAAAGAAAATAGTTAAAAGAAACAAAGAAAATAGTTAAAAGAAACAAAGAAAATAGAAAAAGAAAGAATGAAAATACATAAAACGAAAGAAAGAAAATACTTAAAACGAAACACAAAAATAGAAAAAGAAAGGAAGAAAATACATAAAACGAAAGAAAGTAAATAGAAAATGAAAGAAATAAAATACATAAAACGGAAGAAAAAAAATAGAAAGAGAAAGAAAGAAAATAGATGAAACGAAACAAAGAAAATAGAAAAAGAAAGAATGAAAATAGAAAAAGAAAGAAAGAAAATATAAAAAGAAAGAAAGAAAATACATAAAACGAAAGAAAGAAAATAGAAACAGAAAGAAAGAAAATACATAACACGAAAGAAAGAAAATAGAAAAAGAAAGAAAGAAAATAAAAAAGAAAGGAAAAAAATACATAAAACGAAAGAAAGAAAATAGAAAAAGCAAGAAAGAAAATATATAAAACGAAAGAAAGAAAATAAAAAAGAAAGGAAGAAAATACATAAAACGAAAGAAAGAAAATAGAAAAAGAAAGAAAGAAAATACATAAAACGAAAGAAAGAAAATGGAAAAAGAAAGAAAATGGAAAAAGAAAGAAAATACATAAAATGTAGCAAAGAAAATAGAAAAAGAAAGAAAGAAAATAGAAAAAGAAAGAAAGAAAATACATAACACGAAAGAAAGAAAATAGAAAAAGAAAGAAAGAAAATACATAAAACGAAAAAAAGAAAATAAAAAAGAAAGGAAGAAAATACATAAAACGAAAGAAAGAAAATAGAAAAAGAAAGAAAGAAAATAGAAAAAGAAAGAAAGAAAATACATAAAACGAAAGAAAGAAAATAGAAAAAAAAGGAAAACAATAAATAAAACGAAAGAAAATAAATAGACAAAGAAAGGAAGAGAATACATAAAACGAAAGAAAGAAAATAGAAAAAGAAAGAAAGAAAATACATAAATCGAAAGAAAGTAAATAGAAAAAGTAAGGAAGAAAATACATATAACGAAAGAAAGTAAATAAAAAAAGAATGAAAAAAAATACATAAAACGAAAGAAAGAAAATAAAAAAGAAAGGAAGAAAATGCATAAAACGAAAGAAAGAAAATAGAAAAAGAAAGAAAGAAAATAGAAAATGAAAGAAAGAAAATACATAAAACGAAACAAAGAAAATAGAAAAAGAAAGAAAATGCATAAAATGAAAGAAAGGAAATAGAAAAAGAAAGAAAGAAAATACATAAAACGAAACAACGAAAATAGAAAAAGAAAGAAAGAGAATAGAAAAAGAAAGAAAGAAAATAGGAAAAGAAAGAAAATACATAAAACGAAAGAAAGAAAATAGAAAAAGAAAGAAAGAAAATACATAAATAGAAAGAAAATAGAAAAAGTAAGGAAGAAAATACATAAAACGAAAGAAAGAAAATAGAAAAAGAAAGAAAGAAAATACATAAAACGAAAGACAAAAAATAGAAAAAGAAAGGAAGAAAATACATAAAACGAAAGAAAGAAAATAGAAAAAGAAAGACAGAAAGAAAATACATAAAACGAAAGACAAAAAATAGAAAAAGAAAGAAAGAAAATACATAAAACAAAAGAAAGGAAATAGAAAAAGAAAAAAAGAAAATACATAAAACGAAAGAAAGGAAATAGAAAAAGAAAGAAAGAAAATAAAAAAGAAAGAAAGAAAATAGAAAAAGAAAAAAAGAAAATACATCAAACAAAAGAAACAAAATAGAAAAAGAAAGAAAGAAAATACATAAAACATAAGAAAGGAAATAGAAAAAGAAAGGAAGAAAATACATTAAACGAATGAAAGGAAAACTTTGCAAGTGGCTGATTTCGTGGCTGAGACAAAAAATAGAGGTCAATATTCGAACCCGGGGAAAAAAACAGAATTTTAAATCCGTTTAAAGCTGAGTTTATCGATAGACAAGTTTTCACTGCAGGGCAGACTGAGGCAACACAATCTTCTGTTTCCTCCTATTTGATCTTTTGCTAAACATAGACCTAATCATAGGAAATATTGAAAAAATACAAGATTGATATGAACAAAATAAAATTAAGATCAAATATTTACAGAAATTAGCTTAGTTTGGCACAAGGCTACGAATGTGGAGGATCTAACTTACTTCGTAGCAGCAATTTTCAGCAAGACTAACACATTAGTACCAGACAAGGCGTCCAGATAAATGAGGAGAAACTGAGATAGATAGATAGATAGATAGATAGATAGATAGATAGATAGATAGATAGATAGATAGATAGATAGATAAAGTAGCTTGAGATACATAAATAATGTGAGCATGAGATAGATAGATAGATAGATAGATAGATAGATAGATAGATAGATAGATAGATAGATAATGTGAGCTTCAGATAGATACATAACAGGAGCTTCAGAAAGATAGATAGATAGATAGATAGATAGATAGATAGATAGATAGATAGATAGATAGATAGATAATGTGAGCTTGAGATAGATAGATAGATAGATAGATAGATAGATAGATAGATAGATAGATAGATAGATAGATACCATAAAATAAAAAGAAAGATAACATCTCTGAAGGCAAAATACAGAATGTAAATAAAATGGTGTCGAACAAAAAGAGTGAAAATAGAAATACAACTGCAGCAAAGTACTAATTAGAAATAACAAATAATAATAATAATGGGGACATTCACCGACAGAATTATGGAATGATAGTGGGACGCTGTGGAGACTGCAGGAAAAAAAAGCTAAAAGCAGATGGCTTGTGTTTGACTGACAAAGAAGACACAAAGTTTGGAATAAAACACGAAATATCTTGTCCCTGACCCCGTGTCAACAGACTTAACCATGCGGAAATTACGACTACAAAACGCCCGCTCATCTATGATATTGTATATTCTTCTGAGAAAGGCTATGTTCCGTTGGACGATTAGACGAGCATAAACAACAAGAACAACAGGAAATGTAGAGTGGGCGGAGCGAGAAAATGGCGGGAAAAGAAAAGAAAGAAAGATGGCGGCCAAGAGAGGACGAAGACACACTGGAGTTTTGTAAGCAATCACAAAAAAGGAAGAGAGAATAGAGGAACAATTTCGCCTCGAGGTGAAAATTCTTGAACGAAAACGGCTGTCCTATTGGGAGGTTGTATTTGTTTGTTTTGGGGTTATGTTTTTGGCTTTTTTAATGTGTGAAATGGGGGACGAGTTGTTTGCTGTCGTTTGAAATTGGTTAGCGTCTTCGTTGGTGGGGGATACAAAAGCACTGACGTTGGATGCCATGGCAACTAGTATCACGAACAACCGCTTTTGGAAGCTAATGGCGACCTCACGTTGTTCCATTGTTGATTGTGTCTACTTCCAAATGTCAATGTGTATGTATATGTATTTATGTGTGTTTAAAGTGAGTTAGGCGTATAAACTGGCATATGCACTTTTAAATTAATGTAAGTCCTGCCTGTATGCATTCTTTTGTGCATTCTAAAATTGTACAGAGTCTGTCCAGAAAACCTCTGACCATTTTGAAGCTCTCGAGGACCGATTGCGCGGCTTTAACGTAGCAACCATTATAAGGATACTCTTTTTAATCATTTCACCCTAAGCAAGGCGATAATGCCACTAAGACGCAATGGATTACTGCAAGTGAAAAGGAATGAGAAGAATTTAGAAGGAACTGGAAAGCCAATTCTAAACAGGAAACAATGGTTAAACCTTTACTCCTGTTTAATAGATGGGGAAAAGTGTGAACCGGGCAATAGACAAACCTATTTACTTTTAACTTTACTGCGCATGCGTAAACAAACAACATTACGCATCGTAACTCAGTCAGCGAACTTATGTTTTGTGCTGGCTTAGCAATTGCAATGACATCTCTTGTAGGGATATGGGGGAATAAAAATCGCAACATCCTTGGTCTGTCAGCTCTTTACAGTTAAAATGTGTCACTTCGACAGCTAAAGATGCTATTGAAAGGAACTGGACATGATTAAATACAGTTGAAGAGTCTACAAACAGCTTTGAAAAGCGAAAGGGATGCTGGGTAGTTATATGAGACCTTAAGTATTTTAAAAAAGGACTGAGATGGCATTGCCATAGGAAGGACACACCGAGTATTTTTGTAAGCATTTATAATGAATATATTGACAATTGTTAATCGCTTATTATTGCTTATATATTATTATTTATATATAAATATTTATATAATTATTTATATATTTTCGTATGAATGGCTTTATTTCTATTAGGGTAAACGGAGAAGGCATGAATCCATCTGTCCCTGTATTCTCAATATATGCACTAAACGGATGTGTGAGCTAACTTACTTGTTATCAACATATAATATAGCATTTTCAAACTGAATTAAAATTTCACTTGTTTACTGGTCATGTGAAAGGCACGAATCCACTGGTCCCTGCCTTCTGTCCCATTATAATATATATATATATATATATATATATATATATAAGGAAGTGCTGGAACGTGTACGGCTACCCAAAGTTAGGCTACTGTATTCAGCAACTCAATGCAGATGCTGGCACCGATCCTGAAGACCTTCATGAAGCGGTCATGTCACACGATATTGCCATCGATATTCACCATCTCCAGGGCCATTGTAAACGATGTAAATTTGGTGTACATCGCTTGGCAGATCCAACTGCCATTCTCCCTGGTCACCTGTTCACCTTCAAGAAACTGGCTAGTCGCAAGTGATTTCTTAAACATATAAAACATATCGTATCGAGATTTTTGTTAGCGTAATACCATCAAAATGATCTAAATCGAATAATAAAGTCTAGTTTTCATCTTAATAATAAAATTCTGAATCTCCATTAGGGGTCATCTTCATATTCCGTATTATAATGTTCCGAAATTTCAAGGGAGATAAATCCACGGATATTTAATAATAATTATAGAATCCGTTATTTATCAATTTTTTTTTTTTTTTTTTGGCACTTGATGTATAATATACAGATTTATGTATGTCTGCATGTTTGTTATAGTAAAACAAGAAAAAAGCACATCGTAACGATATTTTTCTTGGCGCAATACTCTTAAAGAGACCCCTATCTATAATGCATAAGGTATACTAATACTACAAATAAAGCGGATTACAATACAATTTGTGAATTAATAAGCTTAGGTCTATATTCTGAATTATTGTTTTTTTATTGATTGATTCGTTTTCTACGGCTTATCAATCATTTGCTGGTTATTTAAAACCCGAATATATATTTTAAATTGTAAAACATTGGGGGCGAGGTAATAATGATTTAGTCATACGAATCTTACTAATTAACCCATAGCTGGAGGAGAATCGGTGGAGATTTGCGCGTAAGTGACTATAACGAACACAACGGGATTGAATTTCAGCTCTCCGATTAACAATTCCGAATGATTATCCATTACATCACCCAAACATAGAATTTTACAGGACCTGTTATTCCCAAGCGGTCACCTGTCAAGTTACTGACCAGGGTCGATGTTGCTTAACTTCAGTGATCATGCGGGAATCGTTGTTTCAACACAATGTTGCCGTAAGCGTTTCGAATTATTCGTTTACAAAATCAAGTAAGTGCAACAATTTAAATATCTGTGAATTGTTTTGACAGTGAACGAAAAGTACGACATCGAAATCCGTAAGTGGATTGGGATAGTGAAAAATGCCCTCCAAAAGCTAAGCAAAGTATTAAGAAATAGGAAATTTTGGTTAGAAACAAAGAATAGAGTACTGAACTGTTACGTAATATCTGTCTTCCCATATGGCAGTAAATGCAGGACAATCTCTTCACAGACGGAGAAGAGACTTGAAGCAACAGAAATATGATTCCCTCGGTTTGGATTTTTGGTAGTTCACTTCTGTAGTCGGCTTAAGAAATATTTGCTTTTTATACTTGGAATAACATTAGCTTATTTAATTGAAGTAAGTATAAGATTCATTTATTTTATTTCCTTCGAACTTGCTATATTATTTTTGTTTCCATTGCAAAAACAAACTTTTTTGTGCGAAATTCACTAAAAAATTAAATTTTGGGATATTGGTCTTTTTACTTCGAAGTTAATTAAACATTTGTGGAGCGAAGATGGAAACGACCGCAGGTTAAAAGATTCCCTTACTCATTCACTCGTCGTCTTCATCACGCTACGTGACACTTACACTCTTCCTCAACAAGCTACGTGACACTTACACTTTCTTCCTCACTTTCTCCCTTGCCTCTCTTTTTCACACATACACTCGTTTTCATCTTAAACAACAATAAACAAGGAATTTTAACACAGGAACTTTAACACTTATACGAGAATATTTTAGTTGTAAAAAAAATATTTTATATTTTTATATTTAAAATAAAACTTTCTCGCGTTTTTCTTTGTTGTGAGTTGATTCAAATACGCAATGCATTTTTCACTTAAAAATTAATTTAATCTTCTCCTCTATGACATTGTTATCCATAAAAGCAAATACAATGATCAACTTTATTCATTTATTTATTGTGCATATTCTGTATATCTAAGGGTTTCTTCTACTACCCTAATATAACATTTTAATTTTATTTCATTTAAAGAAATAAATTATAATTAAGATATTCTTCTCGTCTTTCTTACAAATGTTATGAAGTCTCTCTCAAGAAAGTTATTTTTAATGTTTACATGAGTTTAATTTTTAGCGAAAACTTTTCTTTCGAAGACTTTTTCCTCAATTCTGTTCTACACTGTAAAATTGATTTAAAAATGCTATTATTTGTCACATAAAATTGATTTAATATTTTGTTCTCTATAATATTGTTATTCATAACAACAAATATATTGATGACTAAATTTAATATTTTGTGAGTCATTTGCATTTTTTCTTTTTAAAATGTATTTTAAAGAAGTGTTTGTTTTCGTTTATCATCACACAACATAAAATAAGAGCAAATGTAATACGCTGATACTACAAAATTAATGAAAAAGTCGATTATTAAGAATGTAGTTACGTAAAGTTAATGTCTTTCAGTTTTAATAATTTGAACCCCAAGCAAGGTAATAAAGCCACTGAGATACTGATTTTCCAAGCAGATGTGGCACAAGGCTGAATGTAAGGGGCACCCAGTGACGATCGAACTCACTACTCATTCGTAATTGTTCTAGCGAGACAAACTTGCTAACTATTACACCAACTCAGGTGCCCTAGTAATTTTCCAAGGGTAGCTTAGATGTGGCACAAGGCCGAAAGTATGGGGCACCCAGTGAAGATCGAACTCACTACTCAGTCGTAATTGTTCTAGTGAGACAAGCTTGCTAACCATTGCACCACCCTGAGGTGCTCCAAAAGTGATTTTCCAAGCGTAGCTTGGATGTGGCACAAGGCCGAAAGTAAGAGGCGCCCAATGAGAATTGAACTCACTACTCAGTCGTAATTGTTCTAGCGAGACAAGCTTGCTAACCATTACACCACCTCGAGATGCCCAATAAAGCCACTGAGATACAAGGGGTTACTGAGTGTGAGAGAGTATGAGAGAAAAAACTATTAAGGAGAGAACAATAAAAGAACGGGAATTAAGATGACAGAAGATAACGATTGACATTTCATTTAAATTTTTGAAGATCAAACTTGACTGGAAAGTTAGAAGAAGCCGGAAGAAAATTCCACGAGCGAGAATAGAAGCTGTTAGCATAGAATTTACGGTTATACTTAGCCATTTCAACTGTAAAATGATGAGACCTTGCCGCCAATCTAGTACTGCACTTAAATTCATAAAGGTACCTCAGAGTTCATCAGAACAATTCCCATGAAAGTATTTATAGAAAAAGCGCAGGGAAACTACATTACGGTGTTGGGAAAATGACTGAAGCCGAGATGCCAGGTCCAATAACATTGCAGATTCTTCTACGTATTTTATCAAGGATCTCTCTATATATATAACAGAGGCATCAGATCATATTCAACGCATGGATAAATGATAATCAATATCGTAAACGCGGTGCTAAACCATGCATTGTTATCTTTTTCTAGATCCTTTTATAATCATAAAATATATTTATAGCAGGATAAGCCAGTATAAAAATAGTTACTTTACTTCTAAACAATAAAATAAATTCATGTTTATTTTTTTCATCTCATATTTTTGTTTCATTAAAACAGTTTTAAGGCGATTAATTAAACTAATGATTAAAATGTATATTACATTTTGTACGCCATTTGTTAATAGGGCGGAAGTTGATGGGTCTCAACCTCCGCAAAGCTATATATTAATTGTAATGAGACGTTAGAAAATAAAAAAAAAATATACCAAGATGAAGAGTAATAGCTTTTCGATCCAAATTAATTATACTCTTAACCTTTACTGCTTTTGCTTTGAATTTCATTAAAACAGTGAACTACATCAACCCAAAACTGGAAGTAAAATCATCGTTCTCAATGATTTCACGTTCAGGACCTCAGTTGCATCATGAGGTGGCCTGAAGTAAAGAACACCATGTGTGAGAAGCATATACGACAATAGATGTAGCACCAGCCGGCCTATCTCAATGGTGTCCAGGAAATAGTATTACTGAGCCAGGCTTGTCTCATATGTTAACTGCTCATTGAGGATGGATTGCTACCAAATGGTAGATAGATATTAAATGATAGTACTTTGTAAGCTGTGCGTTAAAAATCAGAAAGGAAATGGACTGTCTGTAGCCTGAAATCAATTCAAATTTTACTGTCATCCATAATTATGCATATAATTGTCGCTATATTTAATGTACAAATTCCTACCGAAAATTAATTAAACTGACTGACCAATCAATTGAAACGTAAGTTAGTTGCATTGTTTACATTATTCGGACTGTTATCCTCATCTTCATTGCCATATTTACAAAGTTTCGACCGTTGTACGCTCCGGCCTTCTTCAGGTGATTGAAATTTTGAACCGAACCATTTATTTCGTCCACCTGGGATATATTGTTCTAGTTCCACGTGCCTTGCCTCTACCGGATGTTTCAGTTATTTCCCTTTTCTCCAAGTTTTGGTTCGCCACTGCTGTAGCCAGGTATTGAACTCACAACTCTTTTGAGTATAGTCACTGGATCTAACCAACGCCTTTATTCACTGGGCCATGTGAATATGGCAATGAAAATGAAGCTAACAGTCCGAATAATGTAAATAATGTAAGTAATCATAATACCTCATCTCAGAGATATAGACAAATATTAAAACATAAGTTGACCATTAAAATTAATTTCCACTGTCTCCATCGATGATCTTTTCTTATGGGCAAGCGTACAATACGGGCACTGCCGGCAAAGAATAACCTAGAAAATTGTTATATTCAATTCGGGTACGGTGGTCAAATTCTTGAAATTTTTAGAGTAATACCTACTAAAATTACGTCGTTTCCACACACACACACACACACACACTCCACATACACATATGTTTTTGTCTGTGTGTTGGTGGAGGGGTGCGTTTAAAATAGGATACAGAATCCAGACAAATACATATATACATATTTCTTTCGTTTCTGGGAGCTGATGAAGCTTAGAAAGGCGAAACGCGTAATCAAATCAACTTTCAAATAAACATTTTGTATTTGCCAATATATATATATATATATATATATATATATATATATATACACACACAAAGATATATATATACAAAAAAATTTATCGACCGCCATATACACATATATTCCTAAACCTATACATTATACATTCCAAATATATATATATATATATATATATATATATATATATATAACAAACGCATAACGTTGAGTGTAACAGAAAGTAGTGCGGTATGGAGAAGGAAGAAGGAAAAGAAGAAGGGTGAAGAAAAGGAAGAAGAATACGCACACACAAATATATATATATATATATATATATATATATATATATATATATATATATATTCACGCACGCAGACACATATATATATATATATACGTCCGATACTCATATATACACCCCATATGTATACATGAACACGTACACATACACCCCCAAACATAGGCCGGTATTGAATCGAGCCCAAACTCTCTGCTTTGGCAGAAAGGAACCCGGACGAAACTTTGCCCTTCGAGGTAGACAGGCCCTGAACCCGTCTAGGCGGGTTCAAAGGGGCATAGTTTTTGTCCGAGCCTACGGGCTCGGAGAAACCCACGTTAAACTCGGTCTTGTGAACATTACATTCCTCGTGTGGGGACTGTTCAATTATTTATATATATATATATATATATATATATATATATATATATACACCTTAATAGATATATATGGATATATATGCCAACATAAATATATATACTACATACACATATATGCACCACACATATGGGGCACTTAAACGTGTTGTTGGCTCATTTCGATGTGGTGTAATGTTTAATGAGCTTGTCTCCCTAAATCAATTACAACTGAGTTGAGAGTTCAATCCTCATTGGTTGCTCCTTACTTTCATCTTTATGTCACATCTAAAGTACTATTAATACATCGCTATGCACTCCCCAAACGTATATATACAAACACATATATACATACTCACATCCACACACACACACACACATATATATATATATATATATATATATATATATATAACCCACACACTTTATATATATACACATATAGGCATACATGCAACAAATCTGAAGCTCAACACCGATTTAAAATTTAAAAAAAAACTGAATACATTATACAAAGGTAATATCACTCTTCCTAACAAAACTGATAAATACATTAACCTTTCCAACTATGAACTAACTAAGCCTCAAAAAAATTACTTAATCTTGGACCTAACTGCCATATATACCATAAGTACAATCGACTTTTTAAAGAAATTGAGACCCTATACCAAAACATCGTTAAACTCCAGGATGAACAACTAATAGAAACTACACCAGAATTTAAAGACTTACTTAAGGCCGAGGCATTCAAGGATCGGCATGATAAAAGCAGAAACTCTTCAAAAATACTTTCTAAACAACTGAAAATTGCCACACAAGAACTACGCAACCACCCTGACATTATCGTAAAAAAAGCTGATAAGACCAACATTTTTGTCATCCTAAACAAATTGGATTACAACAAAAAACTAGACCACATACTCCATGATAACATAAAGTTTAAAAAACTTGACAAGAACCCGACCAACCAACTAAAATCAAACCTTAACAAACTTATTAATGCTAATAATGCGGAACAGAATTCTTTAAAACTCCCTAAAATTGTTGGTGATTATAGACCTGGTTACATATACGACACTATAAAAACACATAAACCTAACTATCCTCTCCGTCCTATCATATCGCAAATTCCAACTCCTGTATATCAGCTAACAAAATACATTAACCAACTTATTACTCCCTACCTTCCTAGTAAATATAGTGTTAAGTCAAAATTAGAAGCAATCCAAATCCTAAAAAGTGAAAAACCCGACAATGAAATCATGGCTTCACTTGATGTTGAAAACTTATTTACCAATGTGAAACTATTGACATAATTATAAGAAATATATACAGTAACTCATCTTTACCCCCACTTAAAATTAATCCTATTACGGAAACTACTATTAGCTTGTACTACTGAAGTCACTTTCTTCGATCATAATAATAATATATATATACAATGTGATGGTGTCTCCATGGGTTCAGTATTGGGTCCGACATTTAGCAATTTCTGCATGTCGAACCTCGAAAATAAGATATTTACAAATTTTAAAAAACCATCCATCTACCGAAGATACGTTGATGATATTTTTATGTTAGTTAAAAATACAGATGAAATACTTCAACTTCAAAAACGTTTCCAAAATAATTCTGTCCTTAAATTCACATATGAACTCAATACTAATAATAAAATCCCCTTCCTTGACATATTGATAAACACAAATAATAACAAATTTACTATTTCGCCATACAAAAAAACCTACAAGCATAAATTCATGTACACTTAACTACAAGAGCGAATGCCCATATTTCTACAAAATAGCAATTATAAAGAATCTAATACATCGTGCAGAAACTAATTCATCCACAAAACAGATTTTTTACAGTGAACTAAAGAATATAAAACAAACACTTATCAATAATAGCTTTCCAAACTATATAGTTGATGAACAAATAAGATGCTTTCTTAAAAATCTCAATACCAAGCAAATAGTACATAATATTGCTTCTACTGATCTCAAACATATTAATCTCCTATACCGTAATCAAATGCATACTAATTATAAACAAGATGAAAATATACTAAAAAATTTAGTAAATACTAATATATCAACAACAGATCCTAGCAAAAAAAATTAAATTAATCATATACTCCACTAAATGTAGTATATCCAACTTAATTCTTCGCAATGATTCTCCTCCCCCGGTTAGCGATTTGCAAAAAAACAACATGGTTTATAAATTCAAGTGCCCTTTGGGAGATTGAATCTCCAACGAATTAAATAATATTTATGTTGGTCACATCGCAAACTCGCTTTCACGATGCTTGATACTACATTTGAATGAAAACTCTAACATTTTTAGGCATTTAAAACAACATACCTGCCCGCACACACAATTCCGTAAAATCCTTGTCGAAAACACAATTATACTTAAACATGAAAACAATAGACAAAAAACTAAAACTCCTTGAAGCAATATACATCAAACAGTTGAAACCCAACCTAAACAAAATCAAATATGGAATCTCTACAAATATCCTTAAATGTCTATAATTGGTAACAGAAGCCATTGGTTTATACCAACGGTTTCCCATACTTAATACTTCTCGAATTCACACTCGCATGGTCATGTGTGACGTCATGAGCTGCGGTGCGATTTTCGCTTCTAGCGTCTTATATGCACGTGTTTATTGTTGCTAGGAAATCATCCATATAAACAATCACTGACTATCGTCACTGTCTTGTCCGTATATTGCTTAATATGTTGTACAGTAATTGACATCTTTGATAATAGCTTATGTAAGCCGAAAGCTTACATTGGATTAAAAATATGGATCAATATTGGGATTTTCTTTCTTCGTTTAATGATAATGTTATTAACCTTATCAGACGTTATGAAAAGAATTTACATAAAATAAATAGACAACACTTGTCTATATTATTTAATGAAACATGTATGAATATATATATATATATATATATATATATATATATATATATATATATATACAGACACGCATATTTATATTCGCGGTTCTCGACAAGATCCGAAGTAGGAACTGTAATGTAATCGGTCCTGAATTGGTTTCTCGACTTCAGACATTTTTTTCACAGGCGTAATACGGCTTCCCTCTGTCTTTTCTACAAATATTTTCATGTCAACTGCTCTGACGAGCTTTTTTCCCTGATTCCCCGACTACATGAATTTAAGCGTGCTACTAGATTGGCATCTAGGTCCCACCCATTTACTGGTAAAATGTAACAGTTTCTTTCCTCGCAATTCCCGACATTGGAACTTCCTTCCACCCCCTTTCTTCCCTGGTAGCTATAATCTTCAAAAATGTAAATGCAACGTCAATCGCCATCTTTAGTTGCTTCATCCCTGTCCTTTCCTCAATCCCACCCCCTGATACCCTGTCTTTTCTCTTGCTTTCACTCGCTGTAACCCAGTGCGTCCCAGTGGCAGTCCTGCCTTGCTTTGTTTTGGGCGAAACGCTCAATATATATATATATATATATATATATATATATATATATACTAAGAGAGAAAGAACAGATGGGGTAAAATCCACTGTTCGTAGGACTGACATTTAAAAAGTTCTCAATGCAAGTAGAGAAATATATTATTATATTTTTATTATAAGAGATTATAATAAAAACATTTTGAAATCTCTACACAAAAGCTTTCATGTTTCAATAATATGATTGTATTTCTTCAGGTGATGGTTACGTTACTTACCATCTCTTTTAATAAAAAATATAATAATAATAATAATATATAAATATATACGCGCATATACGTACACATCCTATACACACATATAGATATATACACGCACATACACACAAACAGACACACACACACACACACACACACACATATATATATATATATATAGATAGATAGATAGATAGATAGATAGATCCCATGCATATATATATATAATTATATATATATACCCACATTTTACACTCATACATACATATATATATATATATATATATATATATATATATATATATATATATATATATATATGTATATAAATTAGGAAATCAGCTGATTCTGCTACCTTGGTTTCAACTTTTGGTAGCCTTAGGCGATTTCCTTCAATTGATTTCCTAACTCTTTATTTTTTTCAATAATAAATAATTTATAAACGCTATATTTTAAGGATTGCAATCTATATCACACACATATAGACATACACAAAAATGAAAATAACATTAACATATCATTTTAACAGATATATTTACCAAAATTACACAAAAATATCTTCAGATACTAAAGATTAAGTTTATTCAATAAAATTGCCATTTGCTTCAACTAGGGCTTCCAGATGACTTCGGAATCTCCTGTAACTCTGCTGAACAGTCTCTTTGTTTAAGCTGATGAATGCTTTGCTTTCAGTTCATCTCTGGTGTTACAAAGAATTTTGTTGGTTTCTCGCTCAACTGCACCGATACATAATAACCAAGTCTGAGGGGTTAGATGGCCAGATGTAGGGGTGATATGGTCTCAGAATTTGTCTTAAACCCGTGACTGGGTTCTCCTGCTTGTGTGGCATGGTGCCGAGTCCTATTGCCAGACATAGGCTCTTCTGGCAGACACTCTCTTGACCCAGAGAAGCACTACCTACTCAAGGCATTTGATGTAGGCCTCTGTGTGAGAAGATGAATGGAGGCATAACGCTGCCATCACTAGTAATCATTCAAAGCAGATTCATAATCACCATTAAACTCATCCAACTCTTTGCGAATCCTCCGCGCTGTCCTCAGATTGACACACAAACACGTATTGAAGCTTTTGGTGTGAATACCAACAGTAAAGCATGCCGTTTCCAAATTTATGGCAGAGTGAATTACACCATGGCGCCCTTTTTTCTCACAGACGGTGGCCAACTAACCCTACTGTGCAATCAATAAAACCAAAAACAAACAACGATCATGCGCAAAATTAAAAATATATAATATTACCCATTGCACCATTTATATACGCGTATGCATATTTATAACCCATGCATGCACACACACACACACACGTACACGCATATATATATATATATATATATATATATATATATATATATATATATATATATATATATATATATATGTGTTGTAACCTAGGTTACTGAATGAGGAATAACAAAAACGGAGGTTGGAAATCAAATGGTAATCTTTATAACATCAACAACCTACAATACTCGTCAGCGGCGTGAAGTAGGTAAACCACTGCTAGTGGTGGACTACTTAGACAGCATATTATTACCCCCACTTACAATAGTGTCCAACGTATTTATGAGGATTGAGACATACCCATTAGTGTTCATAGGTACAGTACATAGCACACACATATGTGCGCACAAATATATTGTTTATGCTATGGTAATATGCGGGCCAATGTTTGCTAGTAAATATGTTTTATTTGTGGCTTCCAGTTTGTTAATGATTTAATGAAGTATCTCAAGAACTGTTTCACAGATAAATATAAATGTATGTGGTGACATTGAGACCTTCTCGGATGGATTCACCTGTCCAAATCATTATTCTAATGCTTGGTCACTGAAATACTAATTTTGACATATATAGGTCAGACTGAGAACTTTTCAACGCAGCCTCGGAGAAATTCAACGATAAAGATTGTAGTTGCTTTATAACAATGAAATTTTCTTTGATGACGAAAAACAAAACATAGTTCGGTAATGCATATAATTTGTTTGTAGAAGTCAAAGCTAGCTTGGAAATTAATAAATAAAAGTTTAGTAAAAACAAAACTAGACAACACATTGCATGATGAGAAACGCATGGAGGTACAATGTGTGGGTAGCTTAATAGTTATCGGCGCGGAAAATGGAATCAACTTACTTTAATGCTCTGAGGAAAGAGATGATCCATTTTTTTGTTTCTCCAAAATTATGGACTAAATCGCACGCAGATTGGACTCTGTACCTTAAGAAAAGAAAAAAAGGAACTGAATTCAAAAATCGGAAAGAATTCATTGGACAAACGTTCCTGTTTTTTCAAAGAAGCCATGGTAATTCACAGCTAATAAAGAAAAGGAATCTATCTCTATGTTGTGCCCTTGTTAGGGTCAGAAATAAAAACACAAAGAGAGGAATTGAGTTAAACAAATATATTAACAGAAACAGTAATACAAACATATACAAAAGAGAGTGTTACAGCAAGAATGTTCGGTTCGACTGTCAGAGCTGACTGCTGGAAACTTCCCTCTCCAAAAGGCAGTACCTGCTCCTATTTATAGCTGGGAGGGTCCATGTGAGTGTGGGTAAATTACTATAACAGTCTAAAGCAAGTGACAACCATATTTGCACATATAAATGACAGGTGAAAGGAAATGGGAGACAGTTTCAACAAAACAATATTTTATAATCCTGAGAAAAAAAATACAGTAGTATACATGCAAAAGAAGAAGATATTGAAAGTTAGGAATTTTCAGGGTGATACACGTGTCGAGTGTGTGTGTGTGTGTGTGTGTGTGTGTGTGTGTGTGTGTGTGTGTCTGAAAGAGTTACGTCACTAACAGGAAACATATCCTCCATGCCCGGGAAAGATCCCGGTGGTGTTGTGACTAAAGCCTGCTGCACAGAAAAGAGAACGGATGAAAAACTGGAAGTGTCACGTTTTTACAGGTATTTGACAGCGCCACTTTGTGACTTCTTGGCAGAACTGGCATGTGGGGATAACATGATATTAAAAATATAAGGAGATTTAAAGACCAACATATATATTAACTCAGGGATAGGTCCTTTTTTTTTCATGGTGGGTCGCATCATTGTCGGCCCAGCGTAAAGTAGGCCGCTTCAAAATAATGACATAAGATTCACGACTAGTTTATAAATAACAATCTTACAACCGCGTGTTATTTATAATTATATTTGCTTATTAGACTCAATCTGTCAAATAATTGCACAAATGTATGAGAAATTAGTTTAATACCTTTAATGAGGTTTGTAGTTGTGAATTTTTTTTTAAATATTATGAAATTCTCGATAAATCTCGTGTGACGATTATAGCCAAGAATAGCAATGACGTCATATGTTTAAGAGAAAAAAGTTTGACCAAAATAACTATAAACAATTTTTTTTTTTTTTGCTATCCTCTGCCAGCTGCAATGATAGAGAAAGCATTACCTCGAACCATCGCCAGTGAGACACGCTGCAAGAACCACTCCGTTTCGCGTGGCTCGTCCCTTAATCGAGACGCAATCGTGCCAATCCTCCAAAGGAACGCCATCGAACGAGGGCCAATAACCCCTGAAGTCTCCACTGCGATAGGAGTAAAAAAAAAAAAGAAATTATCAACAAGAGAATATTTAACTATTTTCTTTCTTATCTTTGCGTTAAGAGTAGAAATGACGTCATATGTTTAAGAGTAGAAATAATGTCATATGTTTAAGAGTAGAAATGACGCCATATGTTTAAGAGTAGAAATGATGTCATATGTTTAAGAGTAGAAATGATGTCATATGTTTAAGAGTAGAAATGATGCCATATGTTTATCTCCGGTTGATGTATACACAGGCACCTAAATCTCTATGGTAGTTTACACTGTGCCAGAAATTGGGTATTGACATAGGCATAGTGTGAAATGTAGCGGTACAGGGATCTGTGATATATACAGTAAGTACTATGGGCACGTAGCCGAGAGGTTAGAACGTTCGCGGAGACTTCCTGATGTTATCCGACTAGATGGGTCGTCCCAGCGTGCGGCACCTTTGGAAAGTGCCTGAAAACCATACCACGGGTTGACCCAAGCCTTCTGAGTGAAATTGGGTAGACGGAACATTTGGGGGCCGTCGATAGCTGTTCTAGCACGAAGCCACAAGTCATCGTGGCAGAGGGCTTGAGCGTGCAGGCCTTGTTCAATTTGCTGATCACGCTAGATAACACGTTCTCTCCCAGAAACTGTGACTAAGGTCTACTCAACATAGTTGTAGTATAACCCACAGGTGGGCTCTGTAGGGGTTGAATAAACACAAATGCGCTTGAGCAAGCGTCTGCAATAAGGATTGGCTAGCCGCACTAGTAGACAGGTATCCTCGAATATGAGTGGCAAGCTATACATATATACATACTATACCAGTGTTAACAGTATTATAATAATGGTTCTAGGATTCATTTAATTCCTTAAAATCATTTTTAATATTTTTTATTTTCATTATTTTTATTATAATACATTTATTATTATTATTTATAATTTTTATTATTTTCAAAAAAAATAATAATTTTTTTCAGGTAAAAAGGAATGTATGTGACTGACGAGGACAAACAGTTTGAACATTTGAGGGATTGATGTGTCTATTATCGATATGTTTATTATTGATCTGTTTATTATTCATATGTTTAGTATTGATATGCTTGTATAATCAATAAGTTTTGTGTGAACGCTTTTTTTTTCTATTACTGTTTAGCTACTGTATACCTACTTTTGTATAAGGCGATATGTCGATTTTGTAGCGAATGGGTTTCCGGAAAGCTGGGGGCTTTTATTAAATATATATGGCTTCCGTCTATGTTCGCTTTATTCTTGTTTTTAAATAAATTATTATTATTATTCTGTGGAAACAAAAAGAAATATCTTTTGCGCTCTTTCGGGCCGCAGAAAAGCGTTAGGTGGGCCGTATGAAATCCGCAGGTTGGACAAGCTTCAAGATCAACCACAGACAGATAATAATTCCATCTACGTGTACGCCGCTTGCGGACAGGACTGGTCACCCACCATCGCTGCCACATTAAGCATCATCATTAAATTTGAATTACACAGGGATAGAGTGGGGTGGGGCAAACTCCGTCGAATCTGGCGACTCAGACCATAATCATCGTATATATGACTATGGGCATTATCAGTAGGGAATGTTCATTTCCTTAGCTGGAAGGTGGTATGAGATTTGTAGAGCACGCATGCGCAAGTTTAGGTTGGTAGAGCGCGCGCATTTTGATAGACCACATGATACAGTAGCATCTATTGTTTATATTATTACTTACGGCTTACAAAGACGACGCACAAATATTCCGTTTTTAGTATTCGGTGAGCGGGTGGCAAGCGTAACATTGGGTAGACGCGGTAGGTAGATTGAGTGTTTTTTTTGTTTTTGATTTTTTTATGTCTGATATACATGAGCGAACAAACGTTTAACGTTGCCAGGACAACAGTCGTCTATTCTTTAAAAAAATCTCCAACATATTAAAAATAAGTAGGATGTTCTCGTCTCTTTACCGGACAACAACCGGTCTATAATAATAATACTACATAGAGTAAATTCAGCTAAAAGGAAAATAAGAAAAGATATGGTAAAGTGGCAAAATAGAGAAGGACTATTTGCAGATAGTGTTGGCGATTCGCAGCTTTTTTCGATTTTTGACGAATATTTCTTTCATTCTAATTTCAATTACCTTCCATTAAAATTCTTCATTCTATGGTTATTAGTAAAACACGTAGACCGAAAAAAAAAAGAATATGATCTCAACAAAATTTCAATAGGCAACTCTTAACCACAGAAAACCGGTTTTCCTATAACAGCTGTTTTAACAATTTACCTGCAAAACTTCTTACGGCTGACATGATCAAAACCAACCATTGACATTTACACATTAAAAAGGTTGTTTTAGATAACTTGGACCGATTTTAAATATGAATTAAATTTAATTGTCTAATGATTTTGCTTCTTTTTCTTTCACATTTAACAACTTGAGTCTTTGGCAATTTCAACCATGGAAAGATTAGCAATCAAAAAATGTGTTAAAGTTATCGAAGCCTATTACAAAAATGGACGAAAATGGCTTTATTGAATGAGAAGTTACCAGGTCTCTTCATCTCTCGAAACAGCGAAGTCAATTGGCCACCACGATCGTGAGACTTGACGCCTTTAGATTTCTTCCTTTGGGGTCATCTGAAAAGTAAGGTCTATGCTAACAAGCCAAAAACAATTCAACAGCTGAAGGATGAGATAATAAGGCATATTGGGGAGCTCGAGGAGTAACTATGCAGAAACATCATCAAACATTTTGACCATCAAGTGGAGGTGTGCCGCTGAAGCCTTGGCGGACATTTGGGCGATATTATTTTTCATACATAATTGTCATGACTTAAATAACATGATCCAATAAGGAAATAAATAAATCTTCACCAATAAAACTGATTTATTTACTGCTGACTTTGATCCGTCTTAATGAAACACCCTTTATTTTCCTCGACTAACTTGACACCACACTTGATATTATAATTTTATTGTTAATAATGGTGGACAAGGAAACGTCTAGAAATACAAGTAAGCAACGTCAAACCTGGTCAGTAACGAGATGGGTGACCGCTTGGGAATACTAGGTGCTCTAAGTTTGGATGTGCAGCTGGTGTAAAAGATAATGGCTCGAAATTGTTAATTGGAGAACCGAGTTCCAATTCCCACTGAGTTTTTTATATTCACTTACGCGCAAATATACTTGAGAAAATTATGAATCCATCTCTTCTCCCCCAGCTATGGGTTAATTAGTAAGACTAGTATCACTAAATCATTATTATCTCCCCCCAAAATACTAACAATCTAAAAATATTTTCTGATTTTATATAACTTGCAATGGGTTGATAAACCGTAGAAAATGAATCTGTCAATTCCGGTTTCCACAGAACAATTTAAATGACAAAGATTTGGACTCTGTACAGTCAATCGAAAACAATCCCGCAACCTTCTTCCAGACAAAAACAACGATGTCTCTATCAAAAATGGTACCCACAAGCCTGTAGAACGTTGAGACAGCTGTTAAAATTAATGGAAACTATGTACTTGACTAGTAAACGTTTTTTGTGAATATGTAAAATTTTGTTTTAATTTTCTAATCTGACCAGAGCTTTAGCGTGATCTAATAGATTATGTGAACCACATGGTAAAACTATTGATTACTGGTTTTCCAATCTTGTATTCGAAGAAATATAGACATCGAAAACTGATAAGATTGGACAGTATATTCGTTGGGAAATATGTCAGTATTACAAAGTGATTTGTCTGTTTGTTTGCTTTGGTTTGTGGCATATCAACCTTAATGAGTTATTTAATGCCGACAATTTTTATTGTTGGTAATATGTTTTTTCTCAAAATGCATTGCTGGTAATAATTTTTACAAAGTATTTCTGGTAATAAAACCTATATATACACTTTCATAGCGCTTTGATCCCAGTTTTGGGGTTAACTATTTGCCCATAACCTAACAGTTGCTACCACCCCGGGTCAGGGTGGACCTGGGAACACCAGCAATTAAGAGGTGGTTCCACGCTCCTCAAAACCTCCTAATCAGAAGCCTTGCTGTTGGATGTAATTTATCATCATACCCATGACGCGGATGTAGTTTATCATCATACCCAGAACGCGGATGTAATTTATCGTCATACCCAGGACGCGGATGTGGTTTATCGTCATACCCAGGATGCGGATGTATTTTATCGTCATACCCAGGACGAGTATTACAAAGTGTAGAATAGGCTGAAAAATGCTATGAACATCAGACCAAACGAATCATAGAATGCCATGAAGGCACTATTGTTTGGGACTTTACCATTCTTACTAACAGACCTATAGCGATTTTCATGTGTAGCTTAGATGTGGCACAAGGTCGAAAGTAGAGTGCACCCAACGAGGATAGAACTCACTACTCAGTCGTAAGAGAGACAAGCTTGCTAACAATTACACCACCTCGATGTGCCCTACTAACAGACATATAAAAGCTAATAGACAAGACATCGTAATTAAAAACTAAAAACAAAAAAAATTCTTATAGATATGGCAGCGCTATTAAATAAAAACACATCTGTTTAAGAATCTGACAAAATAAATAAATATAAGGATTTTGAGATCGAAACTGAACAAAATACATGACACGTAAATCTAGTCATGCTCTTAATAATTGGAACCCTAGGTACGAGCAAAAAAGTTACAGACAAGAGTATTAAGAAAATCCTTGGCAGCACCATTTTACAAGAGATTCAAAAGATTGCACTGTGTGGAACTGCTCACTAATCAGGAGAATATTATCAATGTAAAGAAAATATAAAGATTCTTCATGTTAAGTATCACTTAACATCAGAATTTCTGTAAACAGAATGCATATATGTTTTACCTTGCCTTACCCGCAGTCTTGGGTAATGACTCGTTAAGTGACTGTACTAAGCGTAAAGCATAATAATAATAATTATTATTATTATTATTATTATTATAAATTATGAGGATTCTGCGATAAATATCCAGAAACAATTGATTAGCTTGTATCGGATTACACAGTGCTAGCACACACTGAATATAAAACTAGACATGATAGATTGGGCCAATAGCTGCACCTGAAGATATGCAACTTTTTTTTCAGAAAGGAAACTGCAAGAAGCAATGGGTGCTAACACCGTGCAATCTGATACAAGATATTATTATTATTATTATTATTATTATTATTATTATTATTATCTTTCGCTCGGTTTTTCGTTTTCAACCTGATATCTTGTGCTATGGGTATTCTCTATCAAGAGTCCGATAAGTGTATACCAAGCACATGCATCTCAGCCAAATATACGCAATATAGTGAAAGGTTTTGATAAAGATAGCACATAAATTTGCAGACGTTTGAAATATTTTCAGTTCGGTTCACCCAGTTCGGTCAGAAACTCCGATGAGGGATGTTTTCATTTATCTCGTCAATTATCCAAGTCAACTTGAGAGTCACATCAAGTTGGTATCATTTCAAATTATAAAAAAAATATCAAGTATTTGAAAAAAACTATAGATTGCTCATAAATTACTTTGCGTTTCAAGTACGAAAATAAAGTAAGCAAATATAGACTTCGAATGTCCCAACCTGCATTTCGTAAATACGGTAATTGAATATCCATTAATTGTGATGGTTTCAATTGGCGCACTTTGTAAGGGTCATATGCGGCTTAGGAGTGCTTCCTCTGCTGAAAAATGGAATAAAGATTTGATTTCAAATGGGAAGCACATTTTCTTTAATAGGACTTCTAGATATCTAGGCCGGTTGACATTATCTTTACTGTTTAAAATAACAGTGATTTCAACGCAAACACCTTTATATACTAAATATGTTTATTGTAATAAGAAATGCAGAAACACACATACATAAATATGAGGGGGCTGAAAAGTTCTCGGCTTGACATAATTACCAGAGTCGGGCAAAAGTCAGAATTTATTTTGGAATAGTCCTTACTTGAGACTTTTACCCTATCGTGTATTATGGTGCTTGCCAAATCTTACTCAAATGAGAGCCGCTCCCCCCCCCCCTTCGCATCACTTGTAAAGGTTTCCGTCTCGTTTCTGAGTTCATGGTCTCTAATTTGACACTCGAGACCAGCATTTGATTTCATAGGTATCATGCACGTATGACAGATATACTCTGTATCCTTGATTGGGGTGACTGAATCTACATGCTCTACAACTCTGCTGTGTACCAGCATGTTTTCTCAGTCCAGATGATGATCTGCAAACCTTGTTGCAAACAATACTGGTATTGCTAGCAGGACGATAAGGCAGTTTGACAGAGCTTGCTTCTGGTTGTTATGATGACCTTTCAGATGGCTTACATAAGCTGCCCTCAACACACAGCATGCGCTCACACTCACCACATTTCCAAGACTGCATATTAGCTAATCATAGAGTGCGCCCTATAGAGATTATGCTTGATTTGAAAATGCCTAAGACATTCATCCTCAAAGGCATTCCTTCCATTATAAACTGCTTCTACACGGTATGATTTCAAATCAGTTTTTCCCAATGTTTCATATCCATGTTCAATGCATTCAAATTATCTTTCAAATTATCTTTAAACCTCTCCCTAGGCTTGTGTTGTGGACGCTTTCCTGTTTTCCGTCCATTCTCACATATCCTGCTCGTCGCAGCTGGTTGAGGATTATTATTGTTTCAATGGTGTTGCTTTCAGATCTTTGAACGACAGCAGTGTCTGGAATCAAAGACTTCCATTTGGTGTTAAGGATGCGTGTCAGGTATTTTTGGTGGAATCGCTCAAGTCATTTTATATGCCTCTGGTATGTTTTCCATTTTTTCAGAAGAGTACAGCCGGTGTGTTAAGACACTGGCCGAATTCACACTTACTTTAACCTTGGTGGCAATGTCTCTATCTAGCCAAAATCTTTATTACAATTTATCAAATGTAACACATGCCTTCTGGCCAGCTACTCATTTCTGAATATACTCGGCTGCTAGAGCGGCTAACCGATCACTATTACAGACGTCTGCTCAGACATGTTTGTGTTTCTTCAACATCGACATGGCCTTCATGTGGTTTCTATTGCATCTATGCTATGCCAACCTTAATTACAGTTTCTGGAGAGCACATCACTTGGCGTGCTCAGTATTTTGAGCAAGGCCAGTACGTTCAAACCCTCGGTCACGATGACTTTTGACTTTGTTCTAGCCTAGCTATTAACGGTTTTCAAACAGTTCTGTCTACTCAATTTCACACGCAAGGCTTGTATCAACCTGTGGTAGAATGTGCGGCGCGTGTAATGAGTTAAATCGTAGGATATGTATCTGGGAAAATTCATGGTTATTGTCAAAGGATTGTTGATGCAATAGTTACTCGTAAAAATAATTATTCTTACAATCTAAAATATATTTCGACACAAAGGGTTGATAAGCCTTAAAAACAAATCAATCAACGCGTTGTATCGTTTTCAGGAACTTTCCTAAGGGCGTTACTCGTTGGGATGACGTCCTCTGACGAGTAACATCACCATTCTGTCAAATCGAACAGATTTGGGCCTCATGGTTGGAATTGTGAAGGTTCTAACCATTGGGCTATGCGCTTAGAATATATGAACTCTTGCCGAGATCCTATGTATGGATGCGTCGGGAGGTGGTCGTCTTCCTCTGATTCCTCTCGTTTCATTTGTGGTAAGAATAAAGCTACAACGAGAAAAGAAAACCGAAACAACAAACGAAGAGAAAACTTCGAGCAAGGGGAAGAAGCAAAGAGAAGGGGAAAAAAGGCCAAAGGGCAAGACATCGAGGAGAAAGAGAAGTGTTCTTGAAATACCATTGATGTTGAATCCATTAGAAATTTCGTATACATCGCATTTCCCCACTCAACTTCGTCTCATCTTTCATTTCAATTCGTCAAGAAATATCCATTCGACTGAATAAAAGATTCAGTTGTTGTAAATATAATCCTTTTTACTTATTTCATACAGCTGCATGTGCCTAACGCAAATATATTATGCATATACATATATAAACTAAACACTAAACCTATTCGTTTATATATATATATATATATATATATATATATATATATATATATATATATATATATATATTTATTCGAAAATTACAACATAAATATGTTATAAAATCACTACAAAAATAGATATTTTGTTTAAACACTTCTGGTGTCTTATCAAGTGTTAGTGTAGAATGTAATGATTTTACAACATATTTATGTTAATTTTTTTTAATAAATTATATATGCTGTACTCTTTTAAGAATAGTATTTTTGTTATTGGAATTTAGTCCGTATACACCAATGCTATACTTGGGTATATATATATATATATATATATATATATATATATATATATATATATATATATATATATATATATATATATACATTTAGACAGCATATCTTCATTCAAGCAGGTTTGGTTGAATAATCTAGACATATTATATCTATTTGTTTTTATTTTTATCCTCTTGAATTCTTCTTAATGTTGATATTAAATTCATTAAGGAAGGAGCCATAGTTTTCTTTCATTTCTTTTATTTCACCAAGTACTTTCAATCATTCGAGATCTTGTTCAGCGTGTATATATATATATATATATAAAACGAATAATTTTTATTATGAAATAAACATACTGTTCACTAATGTAAAAATATATATATATATATATATATATATATATATATATATATAAGATAATCCTAAGGAGCCAGAAAACCTAGGTAGGATTATCTTAGGTGTTGCGCTACTTCGTGTATTGAACACTTTACGTAGTTGCCTTTTACTCGTTTGGTTTTTTTTTTTTTTTTTGTCTTTGGCCTTTGAGCTTGAACTCAAGTCGATTGTTTCGCCTTAGTTTAATTTTTCCCTGGGTACCGATTTGTCCTACTATACAAGGTTTTTCCAAGCGAGTAGCACCATTAATATATATATATATATATATATATATATATATATATATATATATATATATATATATATATAAATATAAAGTTTTGCCACTCGTATTCGAGGATATCCGTATACAAGGGCGGTTAACCAATCCTTATTGCTGACGCTCGCTCAGACACAATTGTGTTTTTTCAACATCCACAGAGCCAACCTGTGGTTTATATTGCAACTATGCTGTAACTTGCAATTCCTGGGAGAGAGCGTGTTATCTAGCGTGATCAACAATCTGAACAACACCAGCACACTCAACCGCTCGGTCACGATGACTTGTGACTTCGTGCTAGCACAGCTATCGACGGTCCCCAACTGTTCCGTCTACCCAATTTATATATATATATATATATATATATATAACACTGTAGGTATATATATATATATATATATATATATATATATATATATATATATATATATATATCTTATATATATATATATACACAGTATGTATACACACACACACACACACACATATATATATATATATATATATATATAGAGAGAGAGAGAGAGAGAGATTTTATTACTTAAACGCTATTTTTTAGTGTATATTCATATTTGAGTAGATACTCTGTTTATTTATTAAACTATATTTTTTATTTTCATCTACCGCGCTGAATATTCGAGAAATCTTATTAAAAAATATGCGCTCTCCGTCAGGATTCAAACCTACGTTCCTCTAGGGGAAACCGTCATTTGATCTGTGGTCTGACCTCTTGACTACAGAGAACCTGGTGGACAAATTTTTGTCCATTTTATTGATTAGGAAGAAATCCGAGCATGCATGTTTAGGCTTTGTCTATAAATTTGGTGTGGCAGAGTTTAGCAATCATCCCCCGAGATTGAAACCAACGTAAATAATATAATTATCTGTGTCCCTTAGAGGCTCAGAAAATGTTGGATAGATTTCAACCACCCTTTGCATGGAGATAGTCTATGACCCAGGGAATGCTATATGCTGTGTAATGTTAACTTAGGTCAAACATGAAGGTCATGAAAAATCAAAAATATGTTCAAAGGAATATCTTTTCATAGAAGTTAAGGGGTGGGGGAATCAGATTTTGTTAGTAAGTTAATATGTGGTTATTATACTCAATAATTTTAATAATCTACATCAATAAAAGAGGAGGCACGCTGGAGTAATGGCTAGCGACTCGGATTGAGAAATCGGAGAGCCGAATTCGAATTCCAGTTAAATCCATTACTTTCATTTACGTCCCTTGGGAAAGGGTATGAATCCTCTTCTTCTCCCCCCCCCACCAGCTATGGGTAAATAGCAGGACAGACTGGGTTCTATAGCTTTGGATGGCAACTAGTCTACCGCAGAAAGAAATGCCAACCTACTACGGGAAAAGATCTGCCTCGTCAGTTATGTATCGAAAGATACATGATCGCCTAAGCGTGTATCACGCATGGCACATAACTGACTGACTGATATAAATAAAACGAAAGTCTACTAGTCTGTTTTTTTATTTGCACAAAAGAAGCAACGTCGTACATTTCTAATAGTATAACTGAATCGATTCAATTTTACAATTATCCTTCAAGGCATTTTTACAAACGTTTGGGAATATTTTTGTATGCACTACTTACAGATGAACTATTGTCTTCATCTTTGTTGTTATTATCACAACCTTATGGTTGTTGTGTCCCAGACCGCCTAGCGGCATTCGTTGGGTGCTTGTCTATCCGAGTAGCCTTCACGGAACTTCGGACGGAAGTCTTTATTTAAATATACGGAGTTATAATATTCTCATTACGCTGATCATATGTAGTTCTATAGATTGAACTCACAATTACTATATCACCAAGTTCACGAACCAACTTTAATCGACTTTTCTGTTTGTCATGTGGGACAATCCTGAGTGTAGAACTTGGAGTCTTAAACCTAATCTTCCTACTGCTATAACTTTTGCTTCTGATGATGATAATTATCATGGTTGACTGCATTCACCGAGATTTTTTTTTTTTTTTTACTGCTGCTGTTATTGTTGAAGACCTAGTGTCATTTCTCTGTCAAGATTTAGTATGTTAGAAAGTTTTCCAAACTACATACAAAACGTGGTGGAATAACAACTATAATAAATTCTAAAATTATTATAAAAAAAGGCAACATTACCAACCAAGAGGTCGTCCTTCATTTCGTGTAGAACTAATACGTTATGCCTTACTACTGCGCTAAACATCTCAACAAACCTACAAATTACTTCTGGAGTGATTTCTATTAACATCTTTTTTTATTAGAGAACATTTTTAAAAAAAGAAATGAACGTTTTCAATGTGGAATTATTTCCATGGTCATGGTAGGCAATGATAGTGATGATGTTACAAAGAAGCAGTACTTTGACTTACTTTCTTGATGTCTTACGGTTCCGTCAAGCCAAATAACAGAGTTTGTGCTTGTTTTGCTGTACTTGACTATGCAGATAAATTTATTGTAAAACATAATGAATCCATTACAAGAGAGTCTGCTCAAAGAATTTTTGAAACTTATTCTCCAAAATATGTTTTTACTTCTGAACAACACACTGAAAAAAGAATTCACTTTATAGCAAAAATTATTGTGAATATATATTACAACAAAAAAATAAAAGTTTTCATTGGATGAAGTTCAAAAACATATTGTAGAATGTTTTTAAAAAAGGAGAATGTCAAAAGAAAATTGATTTATAGAGAAACGGTTGGTAAGTTTTTTTTGTATTTATTTTGTATTACTGCTTAATTCTTTAATAACTTTTTGTTTGTCTACAATCTTTTAAAATTTCTTTTCTGCTTAAAAAGAGAACAAAAACAACCTGTTTGTGTATTTTTGGACGGTTTTAACATGTTTTAATTAAAACAGGCATAAATTAACTCCAAACCAAATAGGCCTGTTAGAAATTAGCCTGAAATATGACATGTGGGGCCGGATATATTAGTGGTCAGTGCAGTACTCCATTTTAGGCCTAATTTGCACTTTCTCCTGCATTTCTACAATAACTTTATTCAGTAACCCACTACGTTGCTCTTTGTTCTTGTATTGGATAAAAAAAATATTGAGAAAATATGTTTTCTTTTTTTTTTAAAAAAAAAAAAAAAAAGGTAAAAATGCAACTGAAACACAGAAAAAAAGACTTGTGGAATTAGTTGATTTTGTTTAGCGACATATCAACACCTCTATGGGTTATTTAATGCCGAAATCTAAATATTTTAAACACAGCCTTATGGCTTCAACTACAAATAAATAGGTATTGTTGGTAATTTTTTTATAAAAATGGGTTGCTGGTATTTTTATATAAAAAATTACCTAAGTTAAGTCTTTTTTTCTGCATTTGAGTTGCATTTTTACCTTTTTTTTAAAAAAAAAACATGTATTTTCTTAATATTTTTTTTAATTGCTGGTATTTTTAATATAAAAATGTACTTTTATATTTTTATAGTTTTTTTGTTTTTCTTTGTGAGTTCCCTATTTACCTATAGCTGGGACCCAAACCGGTGCTACAACCGAGGAATCAGGGTGGACCTGGAAACAATAGCAAGCGTTGGTTCTGCACCCCTCAACACATCCAATCTCCCAAACAGAAGCCTTGCTGCCTAATGTATTTTATCGTCATACCCAGAAAATCTCGTTCAATTAATGGCAAATATACTGGAAATGAAGCAATGTGAGATTTACACATAATTAATCAAACGTATCTGAGATTTTATGAAGAAGCTACTGTGAGTGGTTGCAAGTGTTTTACAATTCATGGAGAAACAATTTGCAATGATTGAACATGTCTTGTGGTTTGTGGAGATTATCATCCTCATCATCAGTCCCCATGACCGGGTGTCATTATAGTTATACTGCGCAGCCGTGCAACTGGCCACTTCCCTCCATATACCTGGGTTAAAAGTCGAAAAGGTAATCATTCATGAGTAGTATGACTTGGGCAAATGCACCTGCTGGAGGCCATCTCTCACCAGGTCAAATCATAGCCGATTTCCCCCAACTTCAAGACTCGCATTGCTCACGGACACGTAGTCGTTAATTCTTAAAAGGGAACCCTCCGCCTTGGCCACTGATTTCAGTCTGGGAAGCCCTCCGATGCCATGTCATCAACGCACTGATTGCATAAATAGCCAATTTATCCTATTATGCTACGTGGACTTTGACCTTACAAAAAGCTTAATCTGGTCTTTGACATGTCTTGTTTTTAATTATACTAGGTGTCTAGCCACCATTATCACCAGAAAAAAAACTAGTGGGCGAACTAGTTTAGTCGGCGACCATGCGACAAATAGTACCAGTAGCACTTGTAGATATGGAGAAGGTACATTTAATGAACGAAAGTGTTTTACAGTTTAGGGAGAAAGAGCAGGGGAAGATACTTTGAATGATTGAACATGTCTCCGGTTTATTGAGAAAGTACCGTGAATGATGGAATGAGTTTTTCAAGTTAAAGAGCAGGGAAAGATACTTTGAATGATTGAACATGTCTCCGTTTTATTGAGAAAGTACCGTGAATGATGGAATGAGTTTTTTCAAGTTAAAGAGCAGGGAAGATACTTTGAATGATTGAACATGTCTCCGGTTTATTGAGAAAGTACCGTGAATGATGGAATGAGTTTTTCAAGTTAAAGAGCAGGGAAAGATACTTTGAATGATTGAACATGTCTCCGGTTTATTGAGAAAGTACCGTGAATGATGGAATGAGTTTTTCAAGTTAAAGAGCAGGGGAAGATACTTTGAATGATTGAACATGTCTCCGGTTTATTGAGAAAGTACCGTGAATGATGGAATGAGTTTTTCAAGTTAAAGAGCAGGGAAAGATACTTTGAATGATTGAACATGTCTCCGGTTTATTGAGAAAGTACCGTGAATGATGGAATGAGTTTTTCAAGTTAAAGAGCAGGGAAGATACTTTGAATGATTGAACATGTCTCCGGTTTATTGAGAAAGTACCGTGAATGATGGAATGAGTTTTTCAAGTTAAAGAGCAGGGAAAGATACTTTGAATGATTGAACATGTCTCCGGTTTATTGAGAAGGTATAGTGAATGATCTTGGTTTTCAGATTTTATTATTCTGGAAATTACTCGTTGAAAAATGCTCTACGGTCAGGTGCGGTTGATGGCTATCAAATCAGCAACTTATTTAAGAAAAAAAGAACAGTGACAAGAAAAATGGCCGAGATACCAAACCCCCAAAAAATCAATTTGTTTAATTTTTACCGAAAAGCCGTAAATTTCCGACAATATACTTTTAAGTATAGCATCTGTGGTAATTCAAGATTTGACACAATACGACGGGAGATACAGTGTTTAATGCTTTGTGAGTCTGAAAATAGGGCACGCAAAAGTTATGAGACACTTGACTTCACGGATTAAGATACTCATGCAAATTTCTCATGTTAAATAGACCAAAGGCAGATTGCATAAACTTTGGAGCCTTCAGTATGACATTTATAGCAGTTAATTTAAATTTTGTAATAAGAAAAGTTATTTTGAAGGAGAGGGTAGAGATGATCGAAATGATATAAAGAATTTACATGGTATCGCCCAAGAGTTCAGAATTTTGGGATACTTTGTTGATGTTGTGAGGATTTTACACAGGAAAAGAGTTTTCTAGATCTTCGAAGTTGGACAAAAAGGATCAAAGAAAGTGAGGTTTTCAATATACAATCAAAATTTATCGGTTTGTCAAGTAATGAATGAAAGCAGTATTACTAGAAAAGTTGTAATTAATGCTAGGAAAAAGTGACTACGTAGAAATAAGTTAAATAGGTACATGACAGTACAACAAACAGAACAAGATTAAAAGATTTGGAACAAAATTCTTTGCTTTGAGATAATTTAACCCTTTGAGCCCTAATCACTGATTTACCTGTGGTAGAGAAGAATGGCATAATGCACAGCCACCGGTTGAACAGTGGTAGAGAAAAATGACTTAATGCCCAGCCATCGGTTGAACGGTGGGTAAACTATTTTTATATCTACCGTAAAACATTACATACCAATTATTTGCGAATTTTGACTCAGGGGCTCAAGCAGAAGGGTTAAATTTCTTCAGGAACGCAGGGGTCAAAGGGTTAAATAAGGTCACAGTGATATTGATTCACAAAAGAATCCAATGATTGATTTGTTTTTTACGGCTTACCAATCCACTTTTCATTACTTAATGCCGAAACATATTTCGGATTGTATGAGGTCGCTTATAGTGCCCGGTATTCCCAAGCGGACTCCATCCAAATACTGACCAGGCTCAACAATGCTTAACTTCTGTAAACATTTGAGACTTGGTGTTTTCTGGAAAATTTGAACGTAAGCCAAACGAATGTGAGAGATTATGTCCAAAGACCAGTTGGCATAATAAACATTCCAAGAAATACATTGGCTGATTGATTTTTTACGGTTCATCAACCGTTTGTGACTTATTTAAGGCCGAAACATATTTTGTATTGTTAGAATAATTCTTTCTTTTTGCGAATGGATATTGCATTAAAAATCTTTTAAGAATAACAATAATTTTTTTCCATATACAAGTCTTACTATTTAGTCCACAGCTGGGGGAGAAGGGATGGGTCCATACGTTTTTCAGTGATATTTGCGCGTAAGTGAATGTGACGATCTCCACTTGAATTTGAACGCGGCTTTCTGATTTCTCATTCTGAGCAGCTATCCATTACACTATCCGCATATCCCTATGTTATGCAACGGACACTAACATTTAAGGGTGAAAGTCTAATGACTTGGGCATTTATCAAAAGATGTGGTGCAAGAAAGTTGTCAATCATCAGAGTTGATAAACATCTGCTATTATCAACAATAGCAGAAGATGAAATATTCACTTTGACATTCAACAAAACAAAATCTTCTTTACCACATCGATCTAAGGCTGTAGGTTATGCCAATAGGAAGTCAATTAAGTGCTGTTCATGATTTTAATGCCTCTAAATATTTTTAAAAAATTTTAATGGTACCATTTCTCTTGCAGTTATTAAACCTATTTCGAGCATTGCCATGCATTCGAATCCGTAGCGTTCCTCGAACTGTATCGATATGAATTCGGCTACTTCCACTACAGTCTTAAATAACCATAGATACTATTGCTGGAATACATTTTCGATCACTTAGGGTTTCTAGGTGAAATTAAAACATCTTCTTTAGTTCGTTTCTTTTTCGCGCCTCCGCACGATACAAGATATAACAACCATACACCAAATACCCACGTTCAATGTGTTGAAAATCCTCTGTCCTAATTTGGTTATGTTAGTCGCTTTGATGTGAGGTTTCCACGTAACTTAAGCAACAATTACAAAATGTCAAGGCTAGGATTTTTGCTTCGTAGTATTTTGAGTTGTTCTAGTAAGTGCTATAAAGTATTTTTGTATTATCTACTAATATATACTTCGAGGTAATAGTTGTATTTTGGTTATTTGTGGTGTAATGACCGACATGTTCACGAATTGTGCTAGATTTGATAAGTGACAAGTTAAGCTACGAGTGTTATGCCTGTATAAGCAATATAAGAACTGGATTCTTTTATTTCTATTGATCTTGAAGATGCTATATGCCAACACGCTTATTCATAAGTAACACTTTTCTTACATAAGAGGGTTGAATTCCCAAATTATTGGTAATGTAGTGCATTAGATTGTAGTAAATGAAAGAGGACTTGGATTCCATTTCATTTTAACTTTGATCATTCACACGCCGTGGCCGTAAACATATATATATATATATATATATATATATATATATGGCGGAGGAGGAATGAACACACCTCTCTAGAAGAGGATTTTGGACCCGTCCAAATACATAAATACGAACACCGAGAATCGTTAGAAGGAGCAAACAAGTAGAGATTTAGAGATCCAGCTTATCTGCTTACTACCTATTTCAGCAAGACTACGTCAGCTCCAAGCGACATACTACTTCTTGTTTGTATTATCTTCAACCAAGGGCAATGATGACATAACAATATATATATATATATAATGGGTGTAGGTTGTGTACAAAACAATATTCCTACTCTCTATTTCGGCTTTGTCCTAGATGAAGCTAAATTAGATAAATGGTTAAATATTTTTTACAATGAAGTTCACTTTGTATGAGGCTCAAGAACCACTCGAGGCGCCAACGCCATCAAGACGCAAGGGGCCACTGAGAGTGAAAACGAATGAAAAGATTTTAGAAGGAACCAGAAACCCGATCCTAAACAGTTTAAATATTAATTGTTTGCTTCTTTTTTTACAGTGAGATTCACCCTAAACAAGACTCTGGGGCCACTCGAAGTAGAGGGTCACATTAGGGAACAGTTTTTACGGAGAGGAGGGTAACATAACGGTTAACCCTAGATTTGAACAGGTTAAGATTGTAGTGATGGGGAAAACATACTCTTGGGAGTCGGTTCTACAGAGAAGTGGTTCGTTGGAAGACGCTCCTAGAGTGGAACTTTTCGTCGATGGAATACGGGAGGGGAGGATGTGGACACTCTCCTAAATGTTTTTGCATTAAATCGAATGCCCCCCCAGTTATCTATCCTTGAAACTACATTGTTTCTAATTTTCAACAACAAACTTCCTGATATCATTAATTCTTAACTCGGTATCTATACTGATGACACAACTACTTATTCCTGTCTTAATAGTAAATCAGATTGGCTCGATGAGATCAAAAAATGACCCACAATCTATTGTTAGCTGGGGCAAAAATTGGCTTGTACATTTTAACAACTCCAAAATAAAACTGCTCTCTTTTAATCGTCAAAGAGAAGCTTTTTTTGCCTTCCAACAATATGGCTGATGCTAACTTTTAGGAGAGATGTTCCTTGCGCCTTCCCAGGATAACGTTTTTCGCTGAAAGGACAAAGAATATATTGAATCGATTGATAAGTCTGCTATTAGAAAATATGTTTCAGAAACTATCTTACATTTTTATCAGTCAATCATTCATCCATGCTTGGGATATTGTTGTCGGGTCTAGTCTGTGGCTTCTGCTGTGTATTTAGATGTTCTCAATAAAATCCAAAGAAGAATCTATAAGGTTATCGGTTAAACTGGAATCTCAGCTTCAATCAATTTCCCACTGTCATAACGTAGCTTTACCTTTCCTCTAAATCTTTTCATATTTTTAATTGTTCAAATGAGTTTTCCTCTTTGGTACCTCTTCATGAATTTAAGCGCAGTACTAGATTGGCAGCTAGGTCTCACATTGCTAGATGTAACCGTAAGTTCCATGCTTACAGTTTCTTCTCTAGCATGTATCGTATGTGGACCTCTCTTCCGGCTTCTTGCTTTCCAGTCAACTTTGATCTTCAAAAATGTCAATCGTTATCCTCTGTCTTCTTAATTAATTCTCTCTTAATAATGTTTTTATTTTTCTCATACTCTCAGTAACCTTTTGCGTCTTATTTATTTTACTGTCTTACTCAGGGTGAAATGATATATATATATATATATATATATATATATATATATATATATATATATATATATATATATATATTATTATGGTGCGATGGGTAAATTGTCGCCATTTTATATTTTTAATTTCGCAATACGCGTTGTTTGTATTTGATTTTGTTGACTGAATAGTATATTAGAGTCAGTTGGGTACCATCTGT
>CAHIKZ030000787.1:1262500-1272500 GCA_903632075.3 Acanthosepion pharaonis | reverse complement strand
TATCAGTTAACACTCCTGTCAATTCCCCTCTGAAAGTTCTCCAGTGCCTTAACCGGGTAACTCACACTCTTTGGGTCCTGTCACTGGATCTAACTAACGCCTTTATCCACTGTGCCATGTGTCCGAATAATGTAAATAGTGTATATTCTGTAAAGTTTTCTACACTGTAGTCTATATTGAGTAAGGTAACTTTCGTTATACGCTAAGGTGAGTAACGTTTTCTTCTTATAGTCTATATTGAGTAAGGTGGCTTTAGTTGCTCTTTAAATTGAGTTACGTTTTCTTCTTTATCGTCTCTATTAAGGTAATTTTAATTATACTCTAAGGTGATCAACGTGTTCTTCTTCATAGTATGTATTGAGTAACCTCTTTGTTTATAGTATATTCTGAGTAACATTTCTTTCCTCATATATTGAGTAACGTGCCTTTCTTTCAGTCTTGATCCGATAACTTTTCCTTTCTTATTTCCTTCCTTTCTCATAGATTAACTTTTTCTTTTTTCTATTATATACTGAGTACCGTATTCTTCTTATAATACGAGTAACAAATAGTATATTTTGAGTGACGACTTCTTATTTATAGTATATATGAGAATTTCCTCCTACCTTACATAATGAGTTATTGTTCTTTCCTAATAGTAATATTAGAGTGATGTTGCATTTCTTATATCATCTGTTGAGTAACGTCCAATACAGGCCTCGATATAGAGGGTTACTGAATGTGGCGTGATATATAAATGTAAGAAAAGAAAGTAGGAAGTGATGACTGCGAAGGTATGGAGAATAGATAATCTTCTTTGGTTTGCAGAGGTTAAGAGTGTAGTGTTCGGGGAAATATTCTCGCGGTTGCGGTTCTTGGGAAAAAGCTTTCTGAGGTGAATGATCTTCTTACCAATGGAATACAAAGGAAACGAAAGTCATTCAACGCTGTGTACGTAGCAAGAGAAGAGAGGATTGGACAGCTTCAATGCAGATATGAAAGCAATACTCAATTTTTAATCTGATTAAAGCAGAACTTTTCAAGTATTCATTCGCAAAGTAGCGCATTTAGTGCTACATTATCCCCTCTGCGCGGGATACACAGCCGGATTGATCTGAGCTCTTTTGAGCTACCGTATCATTCTGTGCGGGATAAACAGCCAGATTAATCTGAGCTCTTTTGAGCTACCGTATCATTCTGTGCGGGATACACAGCCTGATTAATCTGTGCTCTTTTGAGCTACCAAATCATTCTGTGCGGGATACACAGCCAGATTAATCTGTGCTCTTTTGAGCAACCTTATCATTCTGTGCGGGATACACAGCGGGATTAATCTATGCTCTTTTGTGCTACCGTATTGTTGAGATGTTGTGAGTTTCCCGCGTGTCGGTGTATGAATCAAGACAAACACAGTTGTAGAGGAAAATACTGGTATATTCATAAAAGCAATTAACAATAGAGTGATTAGTAGAACGACGGTTGGTTAGTACGAACAATATCCAAAGTCTATAGTCCAACGGTATGTACCGGGTAAGCTTATCTGGACTGCTCACGCTGACTCTCTCTCTCTCTCTCTGACGCTCCCCTCACTCTCTCCAGAGGTGACTTATATAAGAGGGACCAGTCCATTACTAGTTAGAAGGTGGGTGCGCCCCAACACGTATCATTCTGTGCGGGATACACAGTCGGATTAATCTGTGCTCTTTTGAGCTATCGTATCATTCTGTGCGAGATACACAGCCTGATTAATCTGTGCACTTTTTAGATCGTATCATTCTGTGCGGGATACGGCCGGATTAATCTGTGCTCTTTTGAACTATCGTATCATTCTGTGCGGGATACACAGTCGGATTAATCTGTGTTCTTTTGAGCTACCGTATCATTCTGTGCGGGATACACAGCCCGATTAATCTGTGCTCTTTTGAGCTATCGTATCATTCTGTGCGGGATACACAGCCGGATTAATTTGTGCTCTTTTGAGCTACCGTCTCATTCTGTGCGGGATACACAGCCTGATTAATCTGTGCTCTTTTGAGCTACCAAATCATTCTGTGCGGGATACACAGCCAGATTAATCTGTGCTCTTTTGAGCAACCTTATCATTCTGTGCGGGATACACAGCGGGATTAATCTATGCTCTTTTGTGCTACCGTATTGTTGAGATGTTGTGAGTTTCCCGCGTGTCGGTGTATGAATCAAGACAAACACAGTTGTAGAGGAAAATACTGGTATATTCATAAAAGCAATTAACAATAGAGTGATTAGTAGAACGACGGTTGGTTAGTACGAACAATATCCAAAGTCTATAGTCCAACGGTATGTACCGGGTAAGCTTATCTGGACTGCTCACGCTGACTCTCTCTCTCTCTCTCTGACGCTCCCCTCACTCTCTCCAGAGGTGACTTATATAAGAGGGACCAGTCCATTACTAGTTAGAAGGTGGGTGCGCCCCAACACGTATCATTCTGTGCGGGATACACAGTCGGATTAATCTGTGCTCTTTTGAGCTACCGTCTCATTCTGTGCGGGATACACAGCCGGATTAATCTGTGCTCTTTTGAGCTACCGTCTCATTCTGTGCGGGATACACAGCAGGTTTAATCTGTGCTCTTTTGAACTATCTTATCCTTCTGTGCGGGATACACAGTCGAGTTAATCTGTGTTCTTTTGAGCTACCGTATCATTCTGTGCGGGATACACAGCCGGATTAATCTGTGCTCTTTTGAACTATCGTATCATTCTGTGCGGGATACACAGCCAGATTAATCTGTGCTCTTTTGAGCTACCTTATCATTCTGTGCGGGATACACAGCCGGATTAATCTGTGCTCTTTTGAACTATCGTATCATACTGTGCGGGTTACACAGTCGGATTAATCTGTGTTCTTTTGAGCTACCGTATCATTCTGTGCGAGATACACAGCCCGATTAATCTGTGCTCTTTTGAGCTATCGTATCATTCTGTGCGGGATACACAGCCTGATTAATCTGTGCTCTTTTGAGCAACCAAATCATTCTGTGCGGGATACACAGCCGGATTAATCTGTGCTCTTTTGAGCAACCTTATCATTCTGTGCGGGTTACACAGCCGGATTAATCTGTGCTCTTTTGAGCTATCGTATCATTCTGTGCGAGATACACAGCCTGATTAATCTGTGCTCTTTTAAGCTATCGTATCATTCTGTGCGGGATACACAGCCGGATTATTCTGTGCTCTTTTGAACTATCGTATCATTCTGTGCGGGATACACAGCCGGATTAATCTGTGCTCTTTTGAGCTACCGTATCATTCTGTGCGGGATACACAGCCTGATTAATCTGTGCTCTTTTGAGCTACCGTATCATTCTGTGCGGGATACACAGCCGGATTTATCTGTGCTCTTTTGAGCTATCGTATCATTCTGTGCGGGATACACAGCCGGATTAATCTGTGCTCTTTTAAGTTACTTTGTCTCTCTGTCTGGGATGCACATCCGGTTTATTCTGTGCCCTTTGGAGCTACATTATCCCTCTACGCGGGATGCACAGCCGGATAATTTTGTGCTCTTTTGCGCTACCCTATCCATCAGTCGTATTGTTCTTTGCCTGAAATATTAAACGGGTAATAAACAACAATAATACACTGACAAGCTAGAATATATTTGAAGAACCTTTTTTTTTATATATATAACTGCTCACAATGCCCAAGAGCGATTTAGGGTAGAATTTACTGAAGTTCATTGTTGCGCAGAAGTATGCAGTACAAATTATGAAGATATATGTAATAGATGACGGTTAACACTAGACTTATCGAGGTTATGATCGTAGAGATCGCAGATGCATCCCGACGTGATGTTGTTCCACAAAGTAACAGTTCTTGTGAAGTAGCTGTCTGAGTTGAACTTCCTCCTTACCAATGTAATACGGATGTATTGATGATGAATTCTTTTCGTTGGTAGATTAATGTGTTGGTTATTCATTTCAGAGATAATTGCGCTAGTTGTGACAAGTGCATACAATAGAATATGTTTTAGTTTTATTACAGGTCAGGTCCCTGTCGTATATTCTGCACAATGTTAAAAGAAATCTCAGACGTGTATGAAAGGTTTACGTGACTGCTATAGTTAATTCTTTAAAAGATTTAAATTCAGAATTTAAGAAACTAGATTCTATAAGAATTTGTAGAAAGAAAAATTACTTAGCAATGAAAGACTTTTTGCTTAACATAGGAAAATGTCTGTTATGAATACGATAGTGTTTGATAATGAAAAACGTATTTATTACAAAGATACCAAATTAAGTAAATAATAGGCAGATTCTAAATGGCCTTCTGCCTTAACATTAATAATTGACCTTTCAGATTCTTGTTAAATGTTGCTGTTGTGTTTTTTAATCATTTCACTCCAATCAAGGCAATGAAGACACTAAGACACGAGGGGCTACTGTGATGAAATATAAGAAAAAGAAAAACATTAGTAAGGAACGAGAACAGTGAAAGTTGAGGAATCAAGAAGACAGTAGATAACGATTGATATTGCATTTAAATATTTGGATGTCAAATTTGGCTGGAAAGCAGGAAGCGGAAAAGAATTCCACAAGCGAGAAAAGAAACTGTTAGTATAGAACTTACGGTTATATCTAGTAAAAATTCAACTGTAAAATGATGAGACCGTGTTGCCAATCTAGTACTGCGCTTATATTCCTAAAGTCAGGTGTCATAAAGTAAACTTAATCATAACAATTAGCATGAAAGTATTTATAGAAAAGGCACAGGGAAGCTACATTACGGCGGTGAGGAAGTGACTGAAGTCGAGATATCAGATCAGGACCAAAAACATTGCAGATTCTTTTTTGGATTTCATTAAGAATCTCTAAATATATAGCAGGAGCACCAGTCCATATGTGACAACAATATTGAAAGCCTGAGTGATTTGTAGCCTTGTATGTAAGATAGATCCTGGATAGAAAAATTGTCGAGCACGACACAGTGAACCACTTTCCCTGTAGCAAATCTAGAAATTGATTCTATATAATCTTTCAATTTCATGTCGCTAGCCACACACCCAACTTGTTTCGGATTCAGAATTCTCCAAGGTTGGTTACAGTCAAAGCTAGAATATCCTGTCTAGCCTGCTATTATCCCATAGCTGGCATAAGAAGAGATGGATTTATACTCTTCCAAGGATTTTTGTCCGAAAGGGAATGAAACTGCAGAACTTGAACTCTATATGCCAATCTCGATAAATAACACTGGCATCTCATTCTAACAGATAGATTTACCAAAATTACACAAAATATCTTGAAATACTAAAGAGTAAATTTATTCAATAACATCGACATTGACTTCAACCACGGCCTTCAAACGACTTCGGAATTTCCTACATTTCTTCTGGACGGTCTCCTTGTTTAAGTTGGTAAATGCTGCCATAATCCTTGCTTTCAGTTCACCTTTGGTGTTGCGAGATGTTTTGTTGCTCCCTCACTCAAATTCGCCCCACACATACTAATCAAGGAGGTTGCAGTCTGGGGAGTTAGGTGGCCAGATGTAAGGGGTGATGCGCTCGCAGAAATTGTTTGACAACCATGACTGGTTTCTCCTGCTTGTGTGGCATTGTGCAGAGTTCTATTGCCAGATATAGAGTCTTCCAGTAGCCACCCTCTTGACCCAGGGCAGCACTACCTCCTCAAAGCACTTGATGTAGGCATCAGGGTTGTGTTTGAGGCTCTGTGAGAAGATGAATGGAGGCATAACATCGCCACCACAAGTGATCACTCCAAACACCTTCGTAATCACCATTAGACTCATCCAACTCTTTCCGAATCCTCTGCACTGTCCTCAAATTGACACTCAAACACTCTGAAACATTCGTCTAGGAGCTTCCGGCTCGAATGACAAGCAGTACAGGATGCCGTTTCTAAATTTCAGGTGAAGTGAATTGCGTCATGGTGCTCTTTTTCTCACAAACGGTCCCTTACTATAATGTGCAGTCGAAAAAATCCAAAACAAAAAACGCGCATGCGCGAAATTTAAAACCTAAAATATCGACAATTTACCCATCGCACTCTGTATTTAAAAATAGAAAAATGGGTTTCGCTTCTTGGCGCAGATTGAACTGGATTAAAGATGAGGATTCAATTTGAAGAAAATGCTGCTGAAAGTTTTCATATCGACATAATATGACGGAATAGACTGTTTAGCTGAAAGATGAAAAATATAATTTTATGACTGAATAAAGACAAAGTGAATTTATATGAATAAACGATTTTAACCAAATACAAGAAACGTTTTCATCAACCTAATATTATGGAATTCACAGTTGAACTCAAACTGTAATGTCATAAAAAGCCAAGATAAAGCACTTTGATGGCTGAATAATGATGCTATGAATGTATATAAATAAAAGATTTTGTCCAAAAGAGATGGCAATTTTTGCAACGACCTAAGATAATTTTTTTCAGTTTCATTCCCAACCAATTCTTTGACATAGTAATATGAATTTTATTCAGCCAATTTGATTAGGGTATTAACAAAGAATTGTACAGGTATGTTTAACATATACTTAAGTCACGCTTTTATTGACTACAGTGAAGTCTATATATTTAACTTAATATCAATTCGTTGTTGGTCGCTTTAACCTCTTGACGATTTGTACAGGGTTGATGAAATCCTGACAACTGTTGAGTGACAATAGGACAAAAAGTTAATCAGTGTCAATACCGGACGAGTGATATAAAGAAGAACATTTTAAATTAACATAATAAAGGAATCTGCCCGTTAAGTACGGATGTGAACAAAAGCTCAACTTCCTTAATAATATTCAAATCCAAAAGGTACAATATAGAAGCAAAAAAAAAATGGAAGGTGCGTGTCTGCGTGTTTTTAAGTAAATACGTACGTGTCGGTTATATGCAACAATGGGGGAAAAAGAACATATCTATATTGCACTATCAATTTCACCCTTTTCATTCATGTTTGTGTGTGTGTGTGTGTGTGTGTGTGTGTGTGTGTGTGTGTGTGTGTGTGTGTGTGTCATATACCGTATATGTATGTATATGTATCACGATAGCTTTAGTTATCTCTCTTCTTCTCTACTGACAAGATAGATAGATAGATAGATAGATAGATAGATAGATACATTAAGAAAAGACTGGCATAGAGTTGTGAGTCAGATGTCCGTTAGAGTTAGTCGGAGATAATTCTAGTGACGTCAGGGAGAGTAACCAAAGGAAAACATAATATTATAACCGCTAGGAGTGAGTTATAACAGATAAATTAGGAAAAAAACATAAATAGATAGATAGATAGATACTAATAGTAATTATAGTAATAATCTTACTTATTATAAAACCCAGGTTGTGTGTGTGTGTGTGTGTGTGTGTGTGTGTGTGTGTGTGTGTGTGTGTGTGTGTGTGTGTGTGTACGTTTATATATTGGATCGGATTTCCTACATTTTTCAACCGATTTCAACAAAACTTCAAATGACTACGTAAAATTATCTTGCGGTGGTTCTGACAGCACCAAAAATTGGAAAAACACAATTGTTTTTGCATGGAATCAATTTGAAAACACGATTAAGAGGCATCGCTGTCGCGAGAATGAAAGGGGACAACTCATATCGAGTTATACTTATTATAAAACCCAGGTTGTGTGTGTGTGTGTGTGTGTGTGTGTGTGTGTGTGTGTGTGTGTGTGTGTGTGTGTGTTCGCTTATATATGGGATCAGATTTCGTAGATTTTTCAACCGATTTCAACAAAACTTCACTTTTTTTTAGCAGGTAGTGTTTCTTATTGTCTTGCACACTTTTTTCTTTATTTTTACATTCAGAATGCTTTAAAAATTCCATTTACAAGACAATTGTTTATAATAAAATTCTATTCAATCGGTAGACTCATAATGATTGAAAACAATGTTTTTGTTTGAGTTTGGGTTTGACGAATTCGTAAAAAAAAAAAATAATTAAGAGGTGCGTGTCCATCAACCTTAAACATTAATCTTTGTCAATTTTATTTTTCAGTCTTTATGATGGTCGATACTTGATCTATCTCTTACTGTTACATCCCCGGGCAACGCCGGGCTCTACTGTTAGTAAATAATAAGTTTACTGATCTCAACTCGGGGTTTCACCGATTTTGGCTATTCCTTTGTCACTTGTTCAGAATCTGCGAAAATCCAAATAGAGATGACCAATTAGATAGATAGATAGATAGATAGATAGATAGATAGATAGATAGATAGATCTCCTGTTATATATTTAGGGATTCTTGATAAAATCCAAAGAAGAATTAGCACTATTATTCGTCCTGACCTGGTGTCTCGGCTTCAGTCACTTTCCCGCCGCTGTAATGTGGCTTGGCTTTGACTTTTCTATACTTTCATAGTAATCTGTCCGCTATGGTATCTAGATTTTATGAATTTAAGTGCAGTACTAGATTGAAAACAAGTTCTCATCAATTTACGTTTGAAATGGCTAGATGTAACAATAATTTATATGCTAACGTTTTCTTTTCTCACTTGTGAAGCTCATTTCCGTCTCCATGCTTTCCAACCAACTTTTATTTAAATGCAGTGTAACTCGTTATCTATTGTCTTGATTATTCTTCTTATATTATTCTCCTTAATAATGTTTCTTTTTTCTTATTCTTTCACACTCAGTAGCCCCTTGTTGATTCACTGCCTTGCTTGGAGTGAAATGATTAACAATATTACCAAAAAAAAAATCGATAGATAGATGGATTACTTTCAAATACCTCGGCGTATGGATCAATTATAACAAAATTGGTATAAGAAAAAAGAAATTGAACATAGAATAGGCTGCGCCAAAGGTAGTTTTAGCCCAACACCGAAAATTGTTCCAATCCAAAAGATCAGCCTGAAAACTCGTGTCATATTCTAAAATAGCCACGTCAGATCGAGGATTTCATATGGATATCACTCATGGCACCAAACCCATTCAGAAATAACTAAACTGTCAGTTATATACAACCGCTTCAATGATTTATGATAATTGGTGAAAATGGCTTTGAGCGTGTGAAGCCTGAGGGTTTTGGCAAAAACTTCCCTCCGTTCAAAATTGTGCACTGGCGTTACAGAATTACAAACAAAGAATTGTACCAAATAACAGAAACCACATAATTCTGGGACTGCCAAAAGCAGTAACAACTAAAAATGCATAGCACAAATAACGCGAAGAGAAAATAATGACATAATGAAGATGTTGACATTCTACACTACTTCAAGTAAAAAGCTATGAAGGAAATCGCTTTAAACCTTATTTTAGTGGATACTTATTTTTTTTAAATTATTTCTTTTCGTCTATCGGGCTGAATATTAAAGAAATCGTATTAAAGAAAAATATGGCTATCAACTAAAAATAATGTTTAAAGTGATAAAAATATGTCAGATTAATAAATAAAACATCCATTACTTCTTTATATATATATATATATATATATATATATATATATATATATATATATATACTTTTTACGACCGCCTGACGAGATGCGATGATATGCATCGAAACATGAATGCATTTATGTAGCAGTTTTACACATGTTCGAATATAATATCATATAATAAAGAATTATTGCTCTACTACTGTATTGAGCCCTATTTTAATGTTGTGAATGTTTGAATTTATATTTGATTGTTATATATATATATATGTGTGTGCGTGTCCGTGTGTGTCTGTGTCTGTGTATCTGTGTGTATGTGTGTGTGTGTGTGTGTATGTGTGCGTGTCATTCGCAGACCGAAAGACAAAGAGACAGAAAATCAGGAAGCCGAAACAGAATTCCACAAACGAAAAGAAACTATTAGAATAGAACGTCTAGTTGCAACTAACAATTTCAACAGTGAAATTATGAGACTTAGCAGCCAATCTAGTACTGTGCTTAAATTCGTGAAGTCAAGATACCAACAAGGAAATCTCATCAGAACAACAACGGTGAAAAGAGTTATAGAAGAGGTAAAAAGAAGCCACGATACAGTGGTGGGAATGTAACTGGAACCGAAATGCCACGTCTGTCCTGAAAATATTGC
>CAHIKZ030000787.1:1230000-1257500 GCA_903632075.3 Acanthosepion pharaonis | reverse complement strand
TTTACAAATCGGACATGCACTCCAGGCAAACTTGGTTTCCTCTCCTTGACAACCAATCGAGACTAAAAAAAGAATGAACTAAGAGATTTTTTTTTTAATTAGAATTTATTCTTAAGAAAATACGGTCCGATTTTTGCTACTTTTTATTTTTTTAAATACTTATTCGCCATTTATCTGGCAAGGATTGTAAAAAACTGTTTTTAGGGTTGGAGGTTCCAATTTTTATGGGTCACTAGTCAATGGCCTATCGGCCACTGACATTTTCCATTAATCTACCTAGTCACACCTTGGAAGTTCATGGGTGGGGCTGTATCTGTATCTGTCTGTTTAACCAGTTGTATGGAAAGGATTCTAATTATTCCGATATCTTTGTTGGTATCTATATTTGCATGAACGTATGAATTTTATTTTCATGTTAGTTTTATCTCTGACTATTATTATACATATTTACAAACTTTTACTTAGTCTGCCATGGGGGCCACAATAGTAAGGTGCCCAGTGAAGATTGACCTCGTTATATTAGTAATAGCTTAAGAAAATCGATTAGTAATTTTTGTTTTTTCAATGATGTTCACCCTGTACACGTCCCAAGAGTCACTTGATGTAGAGGTTACTATATATAAGGAAAAATTCTGCGGGTCTCATTGAATGAAATAAGTACAAGCGAAAAGCAAAAACAAAAACTGTGTAATCCAAACAACAAGGTTTGCAGTCAGATAATATATCTTATAATGAATTGACAAGAACTACCACCGAATAACGGCTTTATTCAGCATTACTCTACTATTATTATTACTGTTACTGTTGCGTGCCAAGCAACCATCTTTGAGTTGTTAGAGCTCTTTTAAGAGTTCTGTTCAAGGGGGATAATCAGGGAACTTTATTATAACATTCACCCCAGTATCATTGAGGTGTACGGCTTCTTCTCTGAGAACGACGAAGTGATTGACCTTCCAAGCTTGGTTCATTAACAGTTTGTTCAAAACCTGCTTTTTCACTAGATGAGTGCAGAATATTAGTATTGTTTTGCACCTCAGTAGGATTGTTTTCAATTACTGGAATAGTTATCTACCTCAGGGGAGGCAATCTTTTGCTGTAGTATCTGGCCCACTCTTCTCGCTCACAAGTGTCTGCGATGCCGTATGATGCCGTTATATCTTTCCACTTGGGCATTGCCTTGAGGATGATAAGCGGTTGTCTCGCTAGAGGCCACTCCATCACGATCTAAGAACCCTAAGCCTCGGCCTGAGTGGATGTAGTTTTGTGCTCCACATAGGGAGAAGATGGAATGCAAGTATTGAATAAGTGTCTTAGATGAGGTATCTTTGCATGGAATTGCAAAAGAAAATCATGAAAATGCATCTATTTCAACAAATACATATTAGATGTACTTGATGGTAAGGGTCCCTTGAAGTCCACATTAAAGCGCTCAAGAGGTTGGATGGCCTTAAAAGGTTTACCTTGAAGTAAAGAAGCGAAATGTGGTTTCAGTTTGGCACAAATTATGCAAGATGAACAAACTTCCTTCTCTTTATCTGTTGAGAAGGGCATATTTTTGAGCGTACATAATACAAAAGTCTAGTGATTCCAGAGTGTCAAAGGTCATCATGTAGTTTCTTTAGGGATGAAGCAAAGGTGACATTATGGTGTGCACGACTTAAGGTATCAGCAACAAAGTTGTAGCGTCCTAATTTATTTGGTTAGTTTTGTTTTACGGCATATTAACTTCAATGGATTATTGTCATACCTGAACGTACCTATTCTATTATTAATAGACTCTCCCACACATAATAAGTAGTAGTAGTAGTAGCGGTCGCCAGTGGGGCTCAGTGGTGTTGAGTGAGTCAGTCGATGTCGGACATTGAAGTATCAACCACCACAACTAGATTGCTGCGTCATTAACTCTTATTTCAAGTTCCTAACGTTTTGTACGTCAAACCTAATTTAGGACGATTTATTGAAATACAAGCCTCCACTGTGAAAACTACTCTACAACATATTGGCGACGAGGGATTCGTTTCTCACACGGGAAAAGAAAAAAATTTTCGTTCACTTTACAACAATTATTTAATGCCGACAAGATTTTTATTGCTAGTAATATTTTTTCTTTTACAAAAATGTACTGCTGGTAATAACGTATTGCTGGTAATCATTTTTTTTCTTCAAAAATGTATTAGTGGTATTTTCTAAATGTATTGTTGGTAACAATTTTTTCCAAAAATATATTGCTGGTATTAAAACCTATTTTTACACTTTCATAGTGTTTTGACCCCAGTTTGGAAGTTAACTATTTGCCTATAGCTGGGACCCTAAGAGATGCTACCACCCGGGGCCAGGGTGGACCTGGGAGACACCAGCAATTAAGAGGTGGTTTCACGCTCTTCAAAACCTTCTGATCAGAGGTCTTGCTGCTGGATGTAGTTTATCGTCATTACTAGGACGCAGATGTTGTTTATCGTTATGCCCAGTTAACGAATCTCATAGTTGAAATTTACTAGTTCCTTGGATCTTATTCTAAATTTTGGAGCTTCTACAATTATCCATCATGAATGCCACTGATTTTTGGTCTGTCATAATCATAAAATGTTGACCAGACAAGAAATGAGACCATTTCCTCACAGCTTCGATCACTGCAGTTGCCTCTTTCTGAGTTACTGGATAATGAGCCTCATGGTGATTCAGGGTTTGTGACATGAAAGCAACAGGTCGCCCAGACTGGTTTAGAGTAATTGATACCGCAACATCTGATAAATCACATTATAACACGTATGGTTTGGTGTTATCGGGGCAATGTAGTGCAGCCTACATAAGTAGCTATTTTAAATTATGGAATGCTTTACACGCTTCGGCATCAAGCGGAAATTGTTTTGCCTTGATAAAGATGTTCCTTGAAGCTGCTCAGCGCGAACAACTCACACTGAACAAATCCCAATCCACACATTCTGCAACCAAGTTTTCGGTACTTGGCTATGAAATTGGTGATGGATTAGTTCGGCATGATAAATTGAGACTACAGCTACTTCTAGACCTGAAAATGCCCACTAATAAGTATCACTTAAGTGAGTCTTAGGTACGGTTTCATACTATACAAAATGGCGGTAAATGTTTGCCTTGATTACGCAGTTGGTCGAGCATGGGGTTTGAATTTAACAAACAGTCGTAGCACCATCAACTTAAATGCAGTTAAACTACAAACTTCAATTTCAGCCTCTTTTATTCTCAGTATGGATTTAGACCGACCATGCAAAGAGGTGACAGCAGCATGTTGTTTTTGAAAATCGAGGCCTAGAAGTACATCACCATATAGGTCCTCAAATATTTCCAGACGAGCGTTTTTATAATCTTTGTTATTCAAGGTGATCTTAACATGATACACGCCCTTAATTAGAGCCTGTTTTGAACACATGGCTAATATAATGTATCGTGTACTAGGTTTAATTTTCAATTTAAGTCTATGTGCTAACTCGTAGTTGATAAAGCTACTAGATCTGGATAAGTCAATCAGTGCTGAGGCTGGGTAATTATTTATTGGGACAGGGTCAGTAGAATATTCTAAGCAGTGTGGGGCATCAGCCAGTACTGTACAGAACTCATTATTATTATTGACAATGGCGGCGACTATCTGGTTTCGTCTGAAACCGCACGCTTTTTGTCTAGTTTTACATTCACTATTTCGAGCTCGGCATTTGGAACAGTGGGGTGCAAATTGCCACCACAAAACCAGCATTCCTTCTTCACCGTGACAGTATTAACCAAAGCAGAGGTATCTGTCTATATTTCTAAGATGAGGTATTATATACAATATTTACATTGTTCGGACTATCATCCTCATGTTTTTTGCCATATTTATCATAACGTTTCACATGGCATAGTGGATAAAGGCGTTAGTTAGATCCAGTGAAATGAACCAAATAGTGTGAATTCAATACCTGGTTAAGGCAGTGGAGAACTTGGAGAGGGGGATTAACAGGAGATAACTGATAACTGACTTCCATTAGACACGGCACGTGGAACTAGAAAACTGAGCGAAATAAAGGGTTCAGTTCGACATTCCAACCACCTGAAGAAGGACAGAGCGTACAACGACCGAAACGTTGTAATAAATATGGCAACAAAGATGAGGACGATAGTCCGAACAATGTAAATAGTGCACAAAGCAGAGGTAGTTTGTAAGGCAGGGAGTATAATCTTGGGATTGAGGGACATTATCCCCAACCATAGCAGCAGCACTCACCTACCTGCGTGTCTGCCCTGGGGTAGTGTTCAGAGTTATCTTGGGCATGTTCAAGTGCCCTAGATGTCTCACAGGCCTGGCTAAGTGTTAAGTTATTGGCTTTCTAGTAGACGTTGTCGTATCGTGTTAGACGTAAGTCCGTTTATGAAAGCGTCCAAAACCAATTTCTGGCGATATTGTTCGGCAGTAACTTTTACAAATTGGCAGGTTTTATACTCAGTTTGTGTAGCTCCAGTATAAACTCATCGATTATTTGCAGTCGCTGTTTGTCGTCTCGTAGCTGGAGGTTGGCGTGCAAAAATGATATTTTAAAAAAAAAATACTTGTCCAGGGTATTAGAAGCAGATTCGTATATATTACAGTCCGATCGTAAATAGCGGCGAATACGTACTTTACGAAACGTGGTAATTTATTTGGGCTTTTATCTTGGCTTTCGTCGATAAAATTTTCGAGCGTAGTAAAAATAGCTACAAAGGACAGTAAATTGTGGACGACTATGATCGCCAACGTCCTTATGGAACATGAAGAAGAAGACTAGATTGGTAGCTAGGTCTCATAATTTTACAATTGAAATTGATAGATGTAACCGTAAGTTCTATGCTAACAGTTTCTTCTCTCGTATGTCTCGCTTATGGAACTCTCTTCTGTCCTCTTGCTTTCCAGTCAAGTTTGACCTTCAAAAGATTAAATGCAATGTCAATCATTATCTTCTATATTATTTCCCGTTCTTTTATTGTTCTCTCTACTTAATTATGTTTTTCTTTTTCTCATATTCTTTTAAATTAATATTCTTTCACACTCAGTAATCCCTTGCGTCTTGGTGGCGTTATTGCCTTACCTGGGTTATCATTAAAAAAACGTTTCATTACAAATGAAATGATCGTGATATGGTTTTACTGGTGAATTCTTAGACATTGACAGAGAACTGTATGCATCTGAACAAGGCTGACAATTTTTTTTATTATTTTAAAAACACGGCACGTCTAAATTTTCGATCCTGACATATTGTGGAATGCTAGAATTCAAATTTAATTCAAATATATGCGTATTGACACTACGTGTAAAACAGTTTCCCAGAGCTTTACTACAGCGGAAAATGATGTATCAAGCATTTATGCGTATTGTTATTTTATACGGATATTAAATGCTTTATACTGATTTTTATTTAATACGATTTGTTTCTTTTGTATAGTAATACTTTCAAGTATTTTAAATCTTTCCTTGAAATGAGTAGTAGATTGTGTATTAGTATTATCTACTAGTATTTGCCTGATGTTAATAGTTGTATTTTAGTTATTTGTCATATGATTATCGATATTAGCACCAAAAGTGACAAGTCAACCTACGAGAGAGTGCGGTGCATATGTGGTTAATGCCATTAACGGTAATTTAAATTTAAAAATTTGAATGCAATGTCAACGTCTGTCAACTGTCTACCTGATTACTCCTTCTCTTTCTCATCATCATTAATGTTTCTGTTCCTAATTCTTCCACACCCTGTAACCCCTTGTGTTTTAATGGCATAACTGCCTTGCTTGTAGTGAATCCGATTAAAAAATTATTTAATGATGTTTTTTTTTATTGATATTAGATGCTATCTCTAACAGGACATGAGGGTTTATATACAACATAGTTTGTTTTGTTTTTTTAAATTGGGAGTTTTTTGAGGCCCCGAGTTATCGGTAATGATTAGGTTAGATATTTAAACTTTTTTATAGCACAAGATAGATCTAAGGTATTGTTGTAACCTAACGAAGGTTATTGAATAGAATAATCAAACGAAGAACACATATAAGATTCGCCAGCGGCGCGTAGAAGTAGTAAACTGCTAGAAGTGAGTCAAGTGAATTCCACAAGGAATCTCCAACTGCGGGATATCTACCAACCGGCCCATGCGGTCAGATGTGGCACAAGACCGAATTTAATGTGAGGTATCCGAGCCCGAAGGCTCGGCAAAAAATTCCCTGTAGAGCCCGTATGAAACGGGGTCGGGTAGCTGTTTCCCGAGACGAGACTCTGCCTATATAAAATTCTAATAATGAGGAATGAGAGGGGAGGTAGATGAACCCAGTAATAAAACTAAAACTCAACACAAAGTAAACTAAACATAATTGATGTTAGTAGGGCCCGTCCAACCCTCAAAACGGAGAGGCTGCTGTTTTCTGCCCATTGGGCAAAATCAAGAGGCTCTCTCGCTAAGGGAGTGGGAAGGTGAAAATATAGATGGACATGGGGAAAATATAAAGCTGACCCAGTCGAAATAAAAAAAAAAAAGGCGGGGCCAAAACAAACTGGGGAGGTCGGGAATCTCGACTTGAATCATAACCAAAGAGGCGACCGGGAACAGGCCAGGAACAACACTTACTCACATTAATTAGGTACACCGAAGCTAACCTAACCAAGAGGAGGGCTCCACAGGAAACCACCCCGATGTGACGTAGGTTGACCTAAATGAGAAAATCAAGGCTAGCCCCGTTCAAACGAACCAAGCTCGCCTCTCTCAACCACGTTTCGCTGAAGACATGTTGAATGCAAGCGTTTTCTATCAGTTTTAATCTTCATCTTGAGCTGATGCTCAAAGAATCGGATTAGATCCAGATGAGAAAGACAATTGCATCGCAAGACTTCCTCCGTTCGCGTCATCCAAATCACCATTCGGGCCGTGGCCAGCAGCGTCAGAAACACCATCCGTTTCACCCCAGAATACGGGAGCGACACATTGTCACACGCGTATGCGCGATCAATGAGCACAAGCTTTTCGGGAACGAGACGAGCCGTCAACTCGCCGACATGGTTCCATAACGGGCGGCCCCGGGGACAATGGTAGAAGGCGTGCGAAGCTGTTTCTTCCAGACCAAGGCCACACCGTTCCCAGTTTGACAAATCCGCCAAGCCCCATATGAAGACCTTGTCACTGAGTGGCAGCTGATTCCGAACCAATCGCCAGGTAAGCGAAAACTCAGGGTTACTGAGATAATCCGCCGCTGGCGCCCAAGACCAGAAAGAGCGAAACTCATCCTCCGACAAGCCGACCTGCTCACGTAGGGAATCCTTCGCGACCGCCTCCCCTAAAAGACGATAGAAGACCTTCCTAGGCCGAGAAAGGTCACTGGACCGAGGAACAGTCAACAAGGCCGACCGACACTCGCACAAATCTCCAAATGCAGGATATTTGACAACCGCCCCACGCGGTCTGATGTAGCACAAGGCCGAATTTAACGGGGTCTGGTAGCTGTCTACCACCCAAGACAGAGAGTACGACTAGCACAGCTGGAGACGAATCTCCAGCTGCAGACCAACATACAGTATCTACTATTGTATTTATGTGAACGGGGACATACCCATTATCATCCGTAGGTCTGCTACAACAGGTATTATGTATTAATAGTAAGGTATTATAATATTTAGTATTAAGTATTTATGTGCATTGTGATGTAATTCTTGAGTGAGAACTCGGAGAGCCGAGTTCGAATTCCACTCGTTAGATTCACTTACACAAATGGAAACGTATGAATCCATCTCTTCTCTCCCAGCTATGGGTTGAGTAGCAGGATAGACTGGGTTCTTTAGACTTGGTTGGAAACCAGTCTACCACAGAAAAAAAAATGGCAACCTGCTGCGGTAAAAAAGGCCTCGTCACTCATGTATCGAAAGATACATGATTGCCCAAGCGAGTATCACGTATGGCACTTAACTGACTGACTGAGTATTTATAGTAGAAAATAGATCTAAGATATTCATGGAAATCATTAAGTGTTATGTACTGGCAAATTATACTTTTAAGGGCTTCTTAAATTCGTTTATTGTTAGGGTAATACGTTGACGGTGTATTTATTTTTGTTTATACCAGGGTGATTGTTGCTTGTATTATTTTTTTTCTCAAATATATTTGCTCGCCGACGAGACGGTTGGAGAAATTATTGCTGATAAGGTTTGTTTTATTTTGTTCAATTCTTTATCATATTGTATTAATGAAGTGAAGAAATAACACCGTGACTTGACACATAGTTTTAAACTGAAATTTTGTCTGAAACTTTCACTGTGTAATGTTCAATATATCTGATTAATATTCACCAATGAATTAAGTGCATTGACAAAGAAGGAGATTATTTTTAATTAGATATTTGTTGTATAAAATAAATGTATTTCGCATCATTAGTCGCCATCCGTGCTGATGTAATATTTGAGGTTTCCGTAGGTGTTTAAATGGACCCTGATTGAGCTATGGTCGAAGTGCGTCTTCTTGATAAGTGTGTAGTGGTATGCCCAATATATTGGTTAACTGTACCTACCTAACTCCGTCCGCAACATACTTGTGGAATATACGAGCATAATAGCCTCATCCACGTGTTAAGATATGGCTAAAAATAATGGAATCATTAATAAGAAAAAAAGAAAACAACCAACACTGAATAATATCAACTAGGTACACGACCACGAAATGATGCTCGTGTTTGGAAAAAAAACATTGCCCTCAATATAGATATACATATATAAAAATTTACATATTCATTTAAAAATAAAAACATATTGATAATAGCTAACAGAATGCCTAAAACCGCTTGTATATATATATATATATATATATATATATATATATATATATATATATGCGATAACGATATATATTTTATATATCAAGAATAATATTGGGGAAATTGTATGACAAAATGTAAAAAGTTTACTTGTGACGCGTTTCGTCCTTCAGGACTAAATTTGAAGGGCGAAACGCATCACAAGTAAACTTTTTTCCACTTTGTCATACAATTCCTCCAATAGCGGCTCCTACTGCTATTAAGCATTACTCTTAAAGTATGAATTGAGTTCTCCAAGCCGCTGGCGTATTTCGTATAAAAAAAAAAGTTAAAATTTCATTCCATTCTGCCGTGCGACGATGGCCTAGGGGTAAGATATCTGACTGAAGCAACCGAACGTTTAACCACACTGAGGAGCTGTGATACAGTGAAACAGTCTGTTTGTGGATGACTATATATATATATATATATATATATATATATATATATATATAACGACGCAGTTGAAGTTATGATCTTACTGATCTTGTAGATGGCTGGATTGTATGTGCTACACCAGTGCTACATGATACTTTAAATTCAGAATTGTCCTTCTCCAAGACTGGCTGCCAACCACGTCTAAAGAAAGTTTTCTCTGCTATTATATTCATTGCTGGGAGGTAGAAGAAATGGGTTCATAATTTTCCCAAGGGAACATGAGTCAAAATGAATGCCACGAACTCAGATAGCCGATTTCACGTTCCGAATTGCTAGCCATTGTATCATTAGATATGGAAATATAAAGAAGCTTAGATAGATAGATAGATAGATAGATAGATAGATAGATAGATAAGCTCAGATTATGAATACACTTATATAAGTACAAGCAGAGATAGTTAATTCAACTGGGCTAGGTTACCTTATTGCCTTTATTTACACTGAATAAATTTTTACAAATTTCGCTTCATTCTATTATTTGAAAAGGAAAAATATTTAAAGCAGCCAGTGAAATCGGATAAAAAAATAGCTGAAAAAAAAACACTCAATAGCAATTAAAAAGAAAAATGAAAGCAAAAAAGCTATCAAAAACCACGCATGCATCTCAAGACTTTATGGTAGTTTCGCTGAACGTGGTTTCAAAGCAAGTTGTGGTCCGATTTCACGTTAGCGTTTCATTTGCATATTGAAGGCATTCCTTACAACGTTCTCCGACTGAACAAATGTAAGATACAAAACTTTTCTTTCTCAGCATTCAAATTTAATATTAAATCCACCGATTCGTTTTTCGGTGTACCTACCTTTCACTGTCTATTGTATCGTTCAAACCATTAGAGAACTATTGAGAACTACAAGGATAGGAGGAAGTAGACACGGCACATAAAAGAAGATCTATCTATCTATCTATCTATCTATCTATCTATCTATCTATCTCTCTCTCTCTCTATATATATATATATATATATATATATATATAAATAACTTCGTTTCAGTGCATTTCAACTGCACTTCGACGGGTGAGAATTTCGATTCTCACCCGTCGAAGTGCAGTTGAAATGCACTAAACGAAGTTGCATCTTTGTATTTATATATATATATATATATATATATATATATATATATATATATATATATATATATATATATATATATCATTCACAACCACTTAGCTATAGAGTAGCGTCTGGTTAATAAAGTCCAAGTTAATGTTTTTAAACAACAAATTTTCGACGATCCCAAACAATCATAACTGTTCAAGAGACGTAAGTTAACGTAAATAATGACGCTTGTCTATAGCTAAGTGGTATGCATGTCAGATCAAATGGCGGTTCCGTATAAGACACAGGTTCGATTCCTGTTGGAGAGCGCATGTTTTCTCCGAAATTTCTCGAACATTCAGGCGGGAAAAGTAATTAATACTGTTTAAATAAAAAAGGGAATTTACTTAAATAAATTATATCTATTAAAATAACGTATGAACAGAATATATATATATATAGATAGATAGCTATGTCCCTTAATCTATCTATCAATTGATCTGTCTCTCACTATTTGTATTTTTATATTCTCTGTCTCAGTGTGTGTCTATCTACATCTGAGTTCTTTTTCGTCTTGTCAACTATGTTTCTCTCTCTCTCTCTCTCTCTCTCTCTCTCTCTCTGTGTGTGTGTGTGTGTGTGTGTCTCAGTCTCTCCTTTATCTATCTATCTATATGTCTACCCAGGTTTCTTCATTTGTCCATCTATCTATCTATTTATCTTTCTATAGGGATGAAATTGATAAATGTTCGACTAAATTACGTAAAAATGAAAATAACACTGACATCTCATTTTAACAGATATAATTATCAAAATTATACAAAAATATCTTGAAATGCTAAAGAGTAAATTTATTCAATAAAATTTCCATTTACTTCAACCACGGTCTCGAGATGACTTCGGAATCTCCTGCAACTCTTCTGGGCGGTCTCCTTGTTTAAGTTGGTGAATGCTGCCATAATCCTTGCCTTCAGGTCATCTTTAGTCTTACAAGAAGTTTTGTTGGTCTCTTGCTCAACTGCATCCCACACATAATAATGAAGTGGGGTTCAGTCTGGGGAGTTAGGTGGTCAAATATAAGGGGTGGTGTGGTCGTAGAAATTGTCCGACAGCCATGACTGGGTTCTGCTGTTTGTGTGGCATCGCGCAAAGTTCTGTTGCCAGACATAGGGTCTTCTAGCAGCCACCCTCTTGACCCAGGGCAGTACTACCTCCTCAAGGCACTTGGTGTAGGCCTCCGTTGTGAGGCTTGAGGTCCTGTGGGAAGATGAATGGAGACATAACGTCGCCATTAATAGAGATCACTCCAAAAACTATGATGTCACTGAATATATCGTCCAACTCTTTCCGAATCCTTTGCAGTCCTTGGATTGGCACCCAAACCTTCTGAAATGTTCGTATTGGAGTTTCAGGTGCGAATGCCAAGCAGTACAGCCTGCCGTTTCCAAATTTCTGGCGGAGTGAATAACGTCATGGTGCTCTTTTTCTCACAGAGGATGCCCAGCTGACATTTCTATATTGCACAGTGGACAAAATCACAAACAAACAACACGCATGCGCGAAATTAAAAAATATAAAATGGCGACAATTTACTCATCGCACCTTGTATGAATATAAATATCCCAATTTCTTCATCTTTCTAGCCCTATCTCTTTATTTTATATATATATATATATATATATATATATATATATATATATATAAGTGAACATTGAAGTTTTATATTTACATACGCTCTATCTCTGATAATGTAAAACTATATTTCTGCATATATATATATATATATATATATGTATGTATGTATAGCCTTATACGGTTGGTGAATTGCACAGTTCACAGTGACTTACTGTTCCGACCCAGTCATGTCTATTTTCATGCTGGCATATTTTAAACGAGTGACTTAGCTTTCTGCTTTATCTCACACTCCAGTTTCCCACGGACATTTTCTAGCTTTATTACATATTTCCACAAACGAATCCAGAATTAAAAATGGTTAACAATGTATTAATAATAATTTTAAAATTAAACTATCTACTCTTTAAGCTGGTGGATTGGGATAGCGAAAGATGCCTTCCAAAAGTTAAGCAAAATATTAAGAAACAAGAATTTCGTTAGAAACAAAGAAAAGATGACTGAACTGTTACGTAACAGCAGTTTTCCGATATGACAGTGAATGCTGGGCACTTCTCAAAGATGAAGAAGAGATTTAAAGCAACAGAAATGTAATTCTACAGAAGGATCCTGAGAATATCATGGACCGAACTTTTAGAGAAAATGGAAACAAAATAACATTTATATTTAATATCAGAAAGAGATAGTTGAAACTTCTAGGACATATAATGAGAAAAGAAGGCTTGAAAAATTTGATACTCACAGGACAGATTGAAGGCAAGAGGTACAGAGAAAAAACAACGTATAACCTACTAAGCGAGCTTGATTAAATGGACAGTGGAACGGTTTTTAAGATAGATAACAAAAAGAAAGCATTTATTAAGAGATACAAAGGACAGGAAATTGTGGAGAACCATGATCGCGAACGTCCTAAAGGGACACGGCACATAGAAAAAATAACCCGTATGAATTTACCTTCATCATAATGGAAGCAATATCGAAAATCCACCGTTAAGTTTATTCTGAAATCCATTGGAAATCAAATAAAAATAGTGAATAATTTTAAATGAAGTTTGAAGTCCTAGTTTAAAAGCCTCAAAGTGTTCGAATTACTTGAAAGCATCAGCCCAAATATTCCCTATGCGTTCAGCAAGGTTTCGTAGGATGTTCCCACTTGTAAAAACAGACCACAAGCACCTCTCACACTCACGAATAAAAGGAAGTTGACGATCAGAACTTTCGTTATGTCAACAGGGTGAACAACTGAAATCAAAATACTTCAGTGAAAATATGAAAAATAAAAAATATATATATAAATAACGAACTGTATTTAATATGATTTCTAATTCTATCACTAGTTTTGTGGTTCGTACGTCCCTGCTTATAAAAATAACATTTCTAAAACTGTAATTACTTATAATGAACGATTAGCAATTAGATAAAGTACCCATGTGAATCAACAAAAATTCAGAAATTGCGTCGTTTTGAAGCGTGCATAAAATATAAAATTTCTAAAATACGTAAAACAGAAATACAGCGAAGAATCCATTAGAAATGAGATGCTTACGATCCTCGACATCTCCTACGTCGACAGCATCACAAATGATACAGTGCGAGGCATTATCAAACAAGAAACAGGCCCGTGGGAAGACCTCGGGAAAGACCTCATAACAACTGACAAGAGGAGATAGTTTGAATGGTATAGACAGGTTATAAGAGGTAACAGTGTTTCCTCTTCCATCCTACAAGGTACAGTAATGTCAACGAATACTCGTTGTCAATTTCGTAATGCTAGTTGTAGTAGAGACTTTGTAATCGCAGATACAACTATAGTAACGCTGTTGAACAATACTGGTGCCAGACGCCTTCGAATAACACCCGCACTAATAGTACTTACTCGATAATACTCGCTCGAATAGTAACCACTGAATAGTGATCCGAATAGTAATAGAGGATAGAATAGAAAGAGAGATCAATTAGACGCCACACTAGTTCCCATATATACAGTTCCTTTGAGATCAGGTGATCTACTTATTCAAAATGGGATGTTTGCTCTCTGGTGATCTGTGTTCAAACCCAAATGTCGGAAGCGAAACTTTATTCCTATATAACAGGTACCAACAAAGGTAGAAAAGGAGGTAGACAGAGGAGAAACTGGACTGACAATGTCATTCACAGAGGCTCGGACATTGGAGTCGAAATATATGGAAGGAGCTGATCGGGTGTTCAGATGTGTAGCGACCCTACGACCACACACGGTCATGAGACTGATGATGATGATGATGATGATGATGATGATGATGATGGGCATGTTATAAAAACGCAGCCTTTATGATAGCTGAAAACGCTTATTTGTTCTTTTTGCTAAAAAACAAAACGTCTAAACCGTTTTGTTGCTAAAAGACTTTAACTTCTTGCCAAACTTAACCGAATGCAACGATTATTAATTTGTGTTATAATCCAAAGCAAATGAGTTTGTTCCTCATGTGAAGCTCCAAGAATCTTGACTTGTGCCGGAATTGGCTTAAGCACCAATCTTTGCCTTGTGTAAAATGCTTTCATTAAAATAGTGATTAATATGCTGATTTAAAAAGTCTTGTCTGGTATGTTCTCAACTTTACTTTAGAACTCAGGCTATGTGTCAAATTTTGTATTGCCCAACAAATAACTAAATAAATATGTAAATAAAAACATAAATGTCTAGCAGAGAAATAAATACCATATGGAAGCCGTTAATAAATAAAGAAAGCTGTTATATTCCGTGCTAAGGGAATAAACACAGAACACCGGGTGGATACTAGAAGAAGTTTTATTGTACACAACAAGTACAATATGAAATACGGTACAGTTATACACACAGGTCAATCTAGTAGTGAGTGCCACTAATTCGAACATCAGACGTGATTGTGTCGTCTCGTTTTCACCTCCCCACTCTGTCGTAGACAGTTGCTTTTATAGGTAATTGCTACCTATAGTGTAATCATTCAGGAGTGGGGACTGGTTATTCCACTACATCAAAAGCAAAACGACGGTAAAGAGAGCCAAGCTCCACAGCAAGGTTTCATCGGTAGCAGTACCAAATGTGAAGCAACGGAGAAGCGACGACAGCAGCAGGCAGGCAGAGGAGATATTAGGTTTAAGGCTCTAAGTTCTAAAGAAAATGAAAGCAACTTCTTATGTGCCGTCTCCCTTCAGGACGTTGGTGATCATAGCTCTCTACAACTTCTTATTTTTGTAGCTCTTAGTAAAATTTGTCTTTTTGCATTATCTCCTAATCTTTGTTTTGCCAACCATTTACACATTCTTGCTCGGTAGATTATGCGCTGTATCTGTTTCCCTCTGTCCCTTAGCACTCAATATATCTTGTGGGCATCAAATTTTCCAAGCCATCTTTCCTTATTATGCACCCTGAAAATATCAACTGTCTCCTCCTGATATAAAGTGTGTTCTTTCACAAGATCAAAGGGAAAGAAGAAATTAATGTTTGGAAGATTCTGCTGCAGCAATCATCCAAGGAGATATGACCTACCAGCCTTCAAAATCAACATAAGAAATCACACTTTTTTTACCTACATCTAGAAACTCGTCACTAGCAACTGACGTGCAATATGCAACTATCTCAGCCATTAGTTTTTAATCTATCATTACATTTTATCCAACTCCGGACTTCGTCAATTACCGCCAACCAGTGGGTGTATGTCTCTGGAGCTTTCTTTGAATATAGACTCTCGAGAATGTATGAAAATCTCTTTCCATCCAAGGCAAGTGCATATTATATATCTGCCTTACATATGGTCTTTCCAATGCGTACACATCCTTAGAGTAGCTGAGTTGATCACGCGTTTACATGTCTTGGAGCATCCACTGACATCTTGTGAAGCGTGAATTTGAACTCGGAGGCGAGGAGGTTTCTCTTGAGTCAACCCATCGATATACCTGACTTCTCTGAAGGACACAGTTGTTTTTCTTTGTTCTTGTAATCATTTCACCCCATGCATGGTGATAAAGCCACTAAGATGCAAGATGTTACTAAGAATAAAATAAAATGAGAAGATGTGGAGAAAGGACAATAAAATTAAAAAAAAACAGGATTCAAAACGACAGAATTTGGCGATTGACGTGACATTTAATATTGTTAGGATCGTAGTTGACAGAAAAGCAGGAAACCGGAAGAGAGTTCCACAGTCGATAAGTGCGAGAAAAGGAGCTATTAGCATAGAACTTACGGTTACGTTTTGGCATCATGTGAGGTGAGTTACATACTGAAGATTTCATCTTACCGTCATCTTTTCTATTCAATTTAATAATTTAATCACTTAGTAGTTTAATCAATGAAGTAATTTCAAAGCAGAGATTTCCTTCTTAACGAAGTAGTAGTAAATAATGTCTTCAGCCTGACGTTAAAAAACTGGACAAGAACTGTGGGCATCTGGCCACTTGCAAAGCTACAAGCACACTGGTAACTTCCGTCCCTGATATCACAAGCGGGATCTGTTTTGTTTTTTTTTGTTTTTTTTTTGTTTTTAATGCATAAAAATTATCAGTCACTGTAATGAAAAAAAGGAGGCACGGTGGAGTAATGGATAGCGGCTCAGATTGAGGAATCGGAGAGCCGAGTTCGAATTCTGGTCAGATCCATTACATTCACTTGCCAATACGCTTGGGAAAAGTATGAATCCCCTTCTTCTTCTCCCCCAGCTATGGGTAAATAGCAGGACAGACCTTGTTCTATAGCCTTGGATGGCAACTGGTCTACCGCAGAAAGAAATAGCAACCTACTGCGGGATAAAAAATCTGTTTGGTCAGTCATGTATCGAAAGATCGCCTAAGCGTGTATCATGCATGACTGACTTAATGAATGAAAAAAAATGATGAGAAAGAAAAAAACGATTAAATCTGGTAAATATAGATAAAGTTTCAGCTTTTTCTTGTCTCCACCGCTAATCTGTGCCGCCATTATTTGTTTTAGCGATTTCCTAACTGTTTTTGGCGGGAAGGTGAAAAATATGGAGATTAAACACAAAGCTTTCGTCGTTTCCTTATTTTAACTAAACAGTTTTTGTAACAAGTTTCAGTATTCAGTTTTTATTGTTAGGTTTCTTTTCATTACTTCCATATTGTTCTACTGGACTCACGGTGGAAAGATAAATTATATGAGACGGGACGCTGAAAAACTGAAGCAACACAAAGACAGCACGAGACGTTGTAAACTCAGCAACTATCTTATTCAAAACTGCCGCTTGTTCCCAGCATTCCTTAGTGAAACCGGAAGTGCTTACAATCATCAGCATCATAATCAACATTATTTATCTCGTTATAAACAACCGCCTTCCTAAAGTAATTAGTTTTTTGTTATACTGGAACACACCTATTCTATAGTTAATAGACTCTCCCACCTATAATAAGTAGTAGTAGTAGTAGCAGTCGCTAAGTCAGTCGCGAGGGTGCTCAGTGAGTTGGCCAGTCAGTCGATGTCGGACATTAAAGTATCAGCCACCACAACTAGATTGCTGCGTCATTAACTATTATAACAAGTTCCTAACGTTTTGTACGTCGAACCTATTTTAGGACCGACTTAGTGAAATACAAGCCTCCACTGTGAAACTACTCTATAACATTTTCTTTATTAATTTATTTCACACTTTTCCAAATTACAAAATAGATATTTACAAATCAAAGTTTGTTTTGGTTACAGCCAAAGGGCGATAACTCATTCATTTTGTGAAATCATACAAATGGCAAATATTTTGGAGTATGTATTATCCGCCCGCTTCGAATTTTTCCAGTATTTTCTCTTGTATTATTATATGTTTGAAAAACCTTGTAATTATCACTAACTAGTTCCTTTCTCAAAAGTAATTTTCAAAACCTGAAAATGTGATAGGTTTCCTATTTCTTTGAAAATCCCCTTGATTAGTTGTCACAATATACGACCTGTTGTCAGTGTCCACCAACTTTATCGTTCCTTCTCTTTTTTAAAGTTGGCAAATTTTTGGCACCATGGAATCTGTTAAAAAATTTTCAATTTTGATTTTCGCCAGTTTTTCTCTCTCCCTGATTCGTGTTAAATCAGGCCATTTTGGTAATAACTTTTTGGGGTGTAACAATATAAGTGTTTTGTGGTCCGTTAACAGATTCGAGTCCTGCAACATATCTGTTAAACTTCTGACATGCCCATACACAGCTCAAACCCTTTTCCTCAATTTGTAGGTATTTCATCTCAACACTATTGACTGCGCGTGAGGCAAATGCTATTATTTTTAAATTGCCATCTATTTCCTGAAATAGAGCTGCTCCGAGACCATAACTACGAGGAGCAGCTCTGGTTGCTTCATAGCACGATAGAATTGGTTCTTGAGTTAGTAATTCCTTTACTCTTTTAAAAGAATTCTCTTGTGGGTAATCCTGTAGCAGAAAACATAATTTACACATAGTTAAAGATAGCAAAGCCAAATTTATGAAATTATTAGAAAACATATATCGCTAACTACACAGCAATTTTCGACTAGCTAAGTCGCACACACGCCGCACTCTACTTAAAACAAATTTTAAAACAAACACAAATATACCAGAGTGCTGGCCATTATCGACGCGACTCTCGCATGCCACAGATGTCTACAACTATGTCTGTGCGTTTCCTTTATATAGGCTATCAGAGTAACCGGTCAGCGGAGAGAAAGCAGAGAAAGAAAGAGAAAGATTTCCCATACACACGCTACCCATAAAGACTACCTGAGATCACGACTGACTGCCCGTCCGACCGATAGGCTGTCGAAACGACCTTCTGTGAATACAGAAAGAGAACTGACTCCACTATTAACGCGACAGGCCTAAACTAAACAAGCAGTCAGCCAGGCTATGCATACTCCTTTTTCACGCTCTCGTTTCACACCTCGTACACCGTACATTCGAACGCTACACTATACGGCTTACCAGAGACATGTTCAGATCTTGTAAATTAAAATAAATCTTTGGTCATTTCTCCAAACCAGTGTCTAATCTATTTCTTTACTCCTGCCAACTTCCACTTCAGATCAATCCCAGTTCTATACAGTGACTTTTTTTTTTTTTTTTTTTTTTTTTTTATAATTCTATCATTGGTTGTATTGTTTCAGACAAATTCAGTAAGAATTTGCCTAAGTATCTGACCATGCCAATTATACGACGTAATTCACTTAAATCTGTAGAGGCAGCTAAATCCTGAAAGTCTTTTAGTCTTTACTTGCTGCGGGGTTGAATTCCGTCATTGTTACGCAGCAAGATAAAGCGCCATCTTTCAAAACTTTTTTTTTATCTAGGTCTCCATTCATACATCCACAGGCGTAAAATAAAGCCATATGTCCTATTATGCCTAAACGTTTTAATAAAAATCATTTTATTTTTTTCTAGACAATAAGTTCTCTCCCTTTACACATTTAATGGTATATATCTCTAAATAATGTTTGTCCTTACCTTCTTCTATAGAGGTATTAAATTTTCTAAGGCACTGAATTATTTCTCAAGGACTTCTGAAGGTGCTGGTTTTAAAAGGGTTTTCCTTTCAGATTTTTGTACATTTCGCTTGCGATATTTATGTCGGTACCTGTGTCGATTTTAAACCTCGCCATTGTTTTACAATTTTTTTTAAATTTTTATACCACGGGTCATTTAAATCTGTTTCTGTTAACTTTCCTATAAAATATTTCTTTTCTTCGTTTCTGTATCGTATTAGTTTTAGATCTACCGGCTACAGAGAAATGATTCCTTTTCCCCGCATTTATTGCACTGTTTCCCTTTCGCCGGACAGTTTTTAAAATCATGTTTTCTATTACATCTACTGCAGTTGTTATTGGTTTTCCATTTTTTTTTCTTTTTGCTGTGTCCCGTGTGTTTCCCAGGGGCTTTAATTCGTCTACATTTTTCTCGTTTATTTCTTCCATTTGAGATTTTATTTGCTCACTGTTCCTGGCCATCTCCATATATTTCTCGAGCCTCAAATCAGGAATTAACTTTAATTTTGGATAGGTCTTGAGTCTGTAGTACTATCACAAGACAGTCTCTAATTTGGTTATTTTTCTTTGGAATCTTACATGCTAAGTCGTGCAACGTGCAAATAAAGGTTTCCACTTGTTCTCCTGGTAACTGAACTCTAAGATGAAAATTTGCTTTTTAATGAACTATATTTCTTTTCGATACGAAGTAAGGATTGGATTTTTCCAAAACTGAGTCGTACAGATTTGCGCTTTCTCGTCATAAGAAAGAAAATATCCAGAATATATTTTCGGCTTCGTTCCTGGTGAAATATATTAATGTAGAGACTTTAGTTTTGTCATCTCCTTTCGATTCTTCTCGACAGTATTGAAATCTCTGTGACCATTTCTGACAATTTCCCGGATTTGTAAAGTCGAACAGCTCTGGTGTAATTAATGTGAACATTTTTGTTTTTCTAATTTTTTTTTTCTTTTTTTCGAATTGGGTCCGGTTCTGCCGATTGATTCGTTTACCTCCAGCATTCCTTAGTAGAACCGGAAGTGATCATCAGCATGATAATCAACATTATTGATGTCATTGTAAATAAATATCGCAGACATACTTAGAGTTTCGTTTGGTTCAGCATTTTGCATCTTCAACTTATACAACTACGCCATATTTGTACAACGAAATGTTTTTAATCACTGTGAGTTGAAAGACCAGATAATTTTCACAATTAATTCAGCCTCTTTATCACATAGGTTCAAGCCCATGAAGGCGTAGATCATGCGTTAGCAACGTGGCCATTCCAAGATTTACACTTACCATGGACTTCACTGTAAGAGGAAACTCATAATCAAGGAAGTTTTAAGAGGCTCTTAAAAATCCAAATGACAGGCTGAACAAAGAAACTAAATGGAAAAGGAATCTAGAAATATCGTTTCCTAATATATATATATATGTGTGTGTGTGTGTGTGTGTGTGTGTGTGTGTGTGTGTGTGTGTGTGTGTGTGTGTGTGTGCGTGCATGTATGTGTGTGTCCCTACAAAAGTTAGTGATAGCTAAGGTTTAAAATGAATTTTAAAAAAGAAAAAGTTTTCTTGAATCTTTTATTTTAGTTTCAATTCCAATCTAACAGATTAAATTTAATAAGTACAAGAAGCAAAATACATCACTGTATTTCAAACTGAATTTGAATTAGAATGATTTTCTAAATCTAAAATCAGGCATATTAACAAATTTGTTAACACAACATTATTCTCTTTATTAAAAAAAATCCAACCTTTTCACTTGTTGCATCATCATAGGAAGTATTATAGATGATGTATCAAAAATACATTTACAAACTTTGATGGTGGGTTCCTCACACCAAAACAAGCACGAAAGACCATATAACCGTATGTCCGCAAATCCTTCGTTTTTTCAAGTTTAAAGAAAGTTTACGGTAGATGGCGATATGTTGCCACGGAGACAAGTGTACATTTGTGTCTAGTCTCTCTTCAACGTTTAACGTGTCTAGTAATGACTTAACTTAGAAGTGCTCCGTGTAACAATGAAAGGATATTCATATCGTGAGCAGGAAGATATGATTCTTACATACGGCTGCGCGAATGGTAATGGAGATGAGGCTGCAAGGCTCCCCAAAGTCATCTGCTTATATCCACTTCGGCGCACCGAAGGGCTCCGGGGATTCGGTGATTCCCTAATTTTCATTAATTCAAATAAGGGTTTTTTGTTCCTTATTTCTGCTTTCTTAATCAACTTTCCAAATTTGGAAAATGATACACCTTCCTTGAGAGTAGTCACAGGAATTGCTCTTCCCTTAACTCCGACATGCTTCACTTCACATCTCGCACCGCTACTCCGCACATGCGAGCTAAATTCTTCCTCTTCCTCCCTCCTTCTCGGTATTCTAACTCTTCCCACTTCTCAGGGACGACCTAACTGTCTTTGTGACAAATCTAATTTTTAGAGTAGTTAGGAGAAAGGTCAGAGTTTTATTCTAGTCATTAATTTTAATTTTCTATTTTCCTAATTCTTTTCCATTTTCCTTTTCTTTTCTATTTTCCTTTTTTTTCTATTTTCTTAGCTTTGTCCAGAGAAAATATAATCCAAACCACCGATGACAGAATTTTTTTCATAACTCTAACCTTAATCGTACAGTACATCCGAGCCGTTAACAGAAATTCGTTCTCATTTAACATACCGAGCGAGAGATAAAATTATTTCCCAGTTTGTTTTCGTCAATGAAAATATATTTGGTTACCTAAATTCTCAACAAAGAGACTCTCTGTTTTCTATCCCTGGGCCGGTCGCCATCTCAGCGAAAACATAGGCCAGATCACATGCCTGTTATGACAGATCGATTTTCGTAATGTTAACCATCGAAGCAGGTTCATTCTGTTTTCATTTCTCATTTCGTCTTCGCTAACAAAAATATAATTCCTGCCTACTTTTCTGTTTGCCAGTGACATGTGTTTTCCTAATTTCTCAATAAAGAGATAAAGCCAGTTCCCAATTTGCTTTACCCGCATGCTAGATTTTCGATAGATAAAGAAAGTAAACCTTTAGTGCATCGTCCAATTTGTACAATACAATCCAGATGGCCCTTTCTTCACTCCCACATTACCAGGGAAAATTTCTTCCATTCTCTCTATCTTCTAGTTTGTTTCATTTTGGGCTTAACCCTTCTCTGCCCAGAATTAATGTTTAACCACCTTATAGCCGCAGTGTCACACCTAAAATACAATAAAATATTAGATTATTAGAATATTTTCCTAAATTTGAAAGATTACTGTGTAGTTAAAAATTATATAAAAAGGTGATCACTTTGTATTCAAGTAATTTTTACAGTTAAGTGCCTTTTACTTAAAAATGCCAAGCATTAAGCTATCCATAAATCTATCAACACTTCATAAAAACGTCTACCTGGGTTAAAAATGCTTTTCTGCAATATTTTAACTTAAAAGTAATATTTGTTTTAATTCAGATTAATTAAACTGTAAATCAGTTAATCTTCCACTTTTGTGTGTATAAACGTACCGATTTTTGTAAATACGGACGTCCATATACGACATTATCAGAAAATAGGAGCGATAACTATAGTAAAAGCCAAACAATTCAGTAAAACATTAGATTATGGAGAATGCTTTCCTAAATTTTTAAGATTACTGAGTAGTTACAATTATATAAAAAGGCGATCACGTTATATTTCTCAAGTCATTTTACAGATATTTTCCCCGTAGTAAAAAAAAATTAGATAAACCTCCGGCTGTCAGTCAAGCTGTCAGCACCTTAGATAAACTGCTACCTCTGTGCTAAAAATGCATTCCTGTGATATTTTAAACTAAAAGTAATATTTGTTTCAAATCAGATTAAGCAAACTTTGAATTAGCTAATATCCTTCAAATAAAGTTTCACAAAAGTATATTCTACTTTTTGAACGAGAGAATTACATTGTGATGACAGATGGCTTAAATGGCGCTAAAATCAGCGATTTTTGTTGATTTATAAAAATAATTCCAGTCAATTTTAATTAGTTTTACAATAGAGTAAAGTATTTTGCTTTGCAGAAATATTAAATTTAATATATTAGCTTGAAATTTAAACTAAAATATAAGCTTCAAGAAAGTTTTTTTTTAAAATTATTTTAAACCTTAGGTATCATGTTTCTTCGGGGATACCTACTTTTGTTCTTTGATTTCCATTATTAATGGATAGCCTATATTTGTTGTATTATATCATTAATGTTCTTTCCTGGATATCCCCTGCTGAAAAGGGTGTGGTCTTATCTGACCCTGTGTATCTTTTAGGCCGTCAAACGGGGTAAATACTTATCAAAAGAAAACCGATTTGTTTTAAAAGTATGTTCAACTCGTCAACTCATTTTTCAATACGTCTTCCCGAAATGTGACTTAGAAAAGAACCTCTGAATATTCATTCTTCATGCCTAAATGCTAACACTGCAGCCATGGCTAGATACTTACTGCAGAAATGCCACTTGGTTGGAAAGGAGTTAGGGGTTGGGTTGGTCGATATATGCTGCATGTCGTCGATGCTTGAAGTCGATGACTTTGAAGGCTGAGTGGCAAAATTGTGTTGGCACACGTCTCGCCGACCTGGCTCCAGCCCTGGTCAACTTGGGCTAGTCTCATTAGGGGCAAAGTATTTAAATGAATCGGGCGGAAATGAGACAATTTATTAGAGTAGTCATCAAGTGTTGGTCAAACGTTTTAGCGTTTTTAAGTAGACTATAAACGAAAAAAAGAAAGAAAAAGAAAATGGTCTGTCAAAAAGAACACAGAAGAGAAGATCATTTTTTTAGGAAAATGCGCATTAATAAGTGATTGCTGACGAAATTTAAACACAGACATACAGACACACAGACATGTAGCAATAAATAAAATCAAATGTTTACTTATCTTGTCTCATTACTTATTACTATTAAAACTCTATCTCTTGATATCGAGCACTATAATAAAATATTTTTTTAAATGTGTTTCGGTTTATAGTCTGGGCGATTTCATTTAATATCACACGAAAATGTATTAAAAATGCTTTAATCGTTCATCCACAATAAATTTACATCCAGTTTCTTATATTTCCCCTTTCTTTAGAGTTTCTATTATTACAATGCGTGATACTGAATAACAAAAAAGTTTAAAAAAACCATAAATAAAAAGAATCTAAATAAAATCGGCTAGGCTAACTGCCCAAACATTTTTTTTATTTAATTTAAATTAAAAATTTTCAAAGTCCCCTCTCCTTCTTACGCATGTGTAATCGCATCAACGTAAACATCACATTAGTCCGATGAAGTCTTAAAGGATGAAACGCGTCACACGAAAAATATTTTCCACTTTGTTATAGATTTTCCCAAAATTGTTCTTGAGATATAAAATGTATATATCGTTTCCCCAACCTGTTGCGAATAAAACACTTACATATTATGTCACCGACTATTTCGGTCTGTTAACCAAATTTTGATGAAATATGTGTTGCTATTCATAGTTACAATCATGTTTTTATATATATATATATATATATATATATATATATATATATATATATATATATATATATATATACAGAGAGAGAGGTAGGATAGCTGACAAATTGAACCTGTGAGATTTGAACCTGGGCCTCATAGTCGGTAAAGTGAACATTTTAATCACTGGGCCACGCGTTTGTCAGGAATATGGCTTCGTGATAACGGTCTGTAGAAGCGATTTTAACATGGGACAACGTTATAAAAATGACTGAAAACCATGCCATGGTTTGACCAAAATCTTGAGAATAAACGGAACTGTTCGGGATGCTTCTTTTAGCATGAAGTCCCAAGTCATTTTGACCGAGGGTTTGAAACTATTGACTCGTTCAAACTACTGGCCACATCAAGTTATGCTCTCTCACCCAAAAACCGTAACTAAAGTCCGCCCAGTATAGTCACAATGTACATATTGTGGGTGTTAAAAAATACAAATGTGACTGAGCAGGCGTCCGCAACATGGACTAGCTAACCACCCTAACCATCCTTAACAGACGGGTGTACTCGGAAACGAGTATTCGACCATTATATATATGTGTGTGTGTTTGATTCTTGGCCCGATCAAGAATGAGTATTCAAACAGTTGTTTGGTCATAGTCAGATTTCGAGAAGTCGGTGAAACGGAGAATATTTCAGCACCCTCGGCAGAGTTCGCAGGAGTGGGGAGAGAGAATTAAATCTTGGACGGAAAGCGCCAGTAGTATGATCCTAGGAAGAAGTAATGCTTTTTTTTTTCTTTTTTTTTTTATAGATACTATCTATTTATTATATAGACAAGGATGTGCTAAAAACTTCTCGGCCTGAGTTCTAAATATCAGTATTTTGTTGCTTGGTTATTGAAACACTCATATTGAAAAGTGGGTCTGGCCGAGAACATTTTAGAACTCCATTATACATATATGTGTGTGTGTGTGTGTGTGTGTGTGTGTGTGTGTGTGTGTGTTTACGTGTCGGGGGTGTCTGTGGGTGTGTGTGTAAATGTATAAAACCTGCTAATATTCGCCAATTACCAATACCCACCTAAATACATAAGCAAATCCACACCCATTCAATATACATTCACTTAAGTACGCACATCTTATAACATTTTCTAATACGCACTCCTACATAAACTTATAAATTTGCGCGCTTACACGCACTCATACACACACACACACACACACACATATATATATATATATATATATCATCTCGCGACTCTATTGCTATATGTGTGTGTGTGTGTGTAAACGTTAATGTATATATAATTAAAAACAACTTGAACTTCGGGCGTAAAAATCTAAACACTTCTGCTTATAAGAAATTTAATCAAAATAAACATCTCTCTCTCTCTCTCTCTCTCTCTCTCTCTCTCTCTCTCTCTCTCTCCATATATATATATATATATATATATATATATATATATATATATATATATATATATATATATATGTGTGTGTGTGTAAATCGTGTCACATATATGTCAGATACGACATGTACGACTTTGTGGACCGATGTCGTTCTTCGATCAGATCCAGACATTCAGTGGATTCGAAACTTGCAAGGCATTTTCTAATGGATGAGAAAAGAAAGTGTTTATTGATGTGGTCGTATGCTAATGTGAAGTCCACATAGCAGGGTATACAATTTTTATTGGAGAGGTAAACAATTTCCCGGAGTCGTTTGATTGCATATATGCCATTATTGCACGTCTTACCAGAGCGAATGTCAAACTGGATATTCAGGTGTTGATTTTCAACCCTGACAACCGAGTTAATATAATGTTCATTAGTATGTTCATATAATTAGTATGCTAATATAATGTTCTTTAGTACCTTTACCATAATGGATCAAATTGATCGACTGATTCGTTTTCTACGGCTTATCAAAACTTTGCTGGTTATTTAAAGCCTGAGAATATTTTTAGACTCTAAGAATTTTGTGGGGAGATGATAATGATTTAGTGTTACAAGTTTATTAATTAACCCATAGCTAGGGGATAAGAGGTGGATTCATTTTGCGTTTAAGTGAAACCAACTGAAAATTGAAACTCGACTCTTCAATTAACAATTCTATTGCACCATCCGCACATCCAAGCTTACAGCATTTGTATTCCCAAACGGTCACCCATTTAGGTACTGACCAGACTCGATGTTGTTTAACTTCGGTGATCGTATGGGAACTGGTGTGTCAACATGATGTGGCTGTAAAACGGTCACTAAATCCATGATCCTTAGATAGGCTGGTCAATTTGTCCGCTTAGAAGACGCTCGCATGTCGAAACAGACGCTGTATAGTGAGCTCGCGCAAGGCAAGCGTCCTAAATGCAAGACGCGCAAATGCTTGCATTTAGGACGCATAGATAGATAGATAGATAGATAGATAGATAGATAGATAGATAGATAGGAATCAGCATTGAAAAGGACCGTCAATTTCACGCATCAAGCTATCAAACATATTAGTTCCTATGCTATTTAATGGCACAATTCAAAAGGTCAACATAGATATAAACACCTGAGAACATAGTGTTTCAAACAAGGAGGCGTGAAGAAATCTGATTGCTGTTGGTGTTGAAGATTTGCTTAGGCTGAGTTGAACTAGTAGATATATGAAGGACGTCAACCCTCTT
>CAHIKZ030000787.1:1225000-1227500 GCA_903632075.3 Acanthosepion pharaonis | reverse complement strand
GATCAAATATGGATTAGAATCCGGTAGAATGATAGTATAAGGAACAAATAAGACACTTTTTTCTAAGCTTCATCAGAAACTTACTTTAAACGTTATTAAAATGGATACTCGTAACTGAAATAGACGCAACATTTTTATTTTAATCGGTATGTATAATGTAGTTGTTTCTCCTACAAAATCACATTTTCTATTATAAGAATTCTCGTCTGAAGCGATCGGATGTCTAGACACACTGATGAGCTGTGATACAGCGAAACAGTCTGTGGATGACGATAGCTCTCGATAAAATAATTTAATGGGCCGAGCATTGCGTGGACTAAGGAATGAATTTGTAAACAGTCACTATTACTGCTGATAATGCAAGACTCTCCTAACGATTGAGTTCTCTGAGTGACTGGCGTGTTCATGAAAAAATCAACACGCAAAAATTCGCCTTTCTCTCTGTCGATGGCTTGAAGCGGTCCCAACATCAAATGTTTAGCCACACTGATGAGCTGTGATACAGCGAAACAGTCTGTCTGTGGATGATCTATATATATATATATATATATATATATATTTACCGCGTTATATACGAGAGTTAAGCATTACCGACTACCATAGCGAACAGCTTTTAGCATTAATCAGCAGTAGCCTAGAAATTCCCTTTCCTCCAAAGTGTTCAAAAGTTATTAAAATGATATTTTAGAATTTTACTAAAACCATATTCTATGAGACTGACTAACTCACTATCTGATCCAACGATTGAACTCCTGACCACTGACACTAACATGCATAACCAACTCCTTTATCAACTCACCAACGTCCCGACGGACGTTAGTGATGATCATGAGTTCAATCTCTGGATCTGGTAGTGCCCAATTCATTAGGAATAATAACTGATTTCACAGTGACAAAATAAGGCAATAATAAACAGATACCCAATATCAGCCAACCAATGAACACCTGGTGATGACCACGGGGTAGTTAACCGAAACGTTGCGTCTATAATAGTATCTATATCAACCAAGATGAGAACAATAGTTTGAAATACAAATATATCACAATCAACAGGCATCTCATATCAGCCAACCAATGGACACCTGATGATGACCACAGGGTACTTGATCGAAACGTTGTGTCTATAATAAGATCTATATCAACCAAGATGAGAACAACATTTCGAAATATTACAAGTAGATTGATTGATAACGCTTATAATCGTACGATAGGAGGTGAATGGGGCGAATGAAAGATGTGAAGACTGAACTGTGCTAATCTTCCCCAAGAGAAGCAATTGCATACCCACCTCGAAAATCAGCATTCAAAATCATAGTTTTTATACTTAATTTGAACACAGCGATTGTTCAAAGAAGAAAACCTTGAGTACTGATCGGTCAATCCACATTGATTCAATGCAGCTATTTTTCAAGTTTCTATTTTATTTTAACAGCAAAGATACATTTAACTTTTATTTATCAATATTTTATTGTTTTAAATTATCATGGATCTCTACTTAGAATTTGGGAGATTCCTTAAACTTTCAAACTTTTTTTGTCTGTCAGCTTTATTATAGATATATCATTCTGTTCTGTCAGTAATGCTAGCATAAATTCCTGACCACAAAAACCTTTTTTATCCTTGTAACAACTATTTAGTGACAAAGGTGATTAAATTCTAGGACTTCCGTCCCATAATGGTTGTTACATTTGGTCTATGAAATGTGTGTACAAATGTAACAACTATTATGGGACAGAGGGGATTAAATTATAACTATTTCTGTCCCTTTCTGAACAGATTAACGCATTAGTATTGATAAAACAATGGCAATAAATCATAATAGCGAATGTATTTGCTCGAAAACTGGCTTCACCGAAAGCGGTAAAACTCTTGTCGTTATGCCGTATAGAGGAAATATTACAGATTCGATTTACTATTTATTCTGATCTTTACAGAATTCATTTAATTAAAAACTAAAATTCTCTAGAAGATTAGAAAAAACTCCAGGAGTTGTTTGCTCAGAAAGATTTTTTTTAATGTTGTAGGAAAATGGAATTATAAAATTATCGAAAGAATGGCGATAATAATAATAATAATAATTAATAGTAGTAGTAGTAGTAGTAGGGATACTCGTGAAAACTTCAATGTTTTGCTATTTGAATTTACTGAAGAATCTCAATATTAAGTTAATAGCAAAAGCTTCTTGCTAGTTCCAAGACTTTAAAATACCCATGGAAATTCCACTGTTGCGTCGTTAAATATTTGAGCTTGACAACTTTACCCAAATATTTCAATAACAATCACAATTATGAATGCAAGTCATTATTTTAAAAAGTAAGAGGGTACAAATGAAAAGATTTGAAACTGAAGATTTTTTCATTTCACTGAAGCAGACATTAAACACATAAAAGGGTTATCGCCTCCTCTATCCACTTTTTCTTTCTTTATTTCTTTCTTCCGTTCTCCCAGTCTTTATCGTCTTTCTTCTCGATTAAAAGAGAATAGTCCATTATTTATGAGG
>CAHIKZ030000787.1:1200000-1220000 GCA_903632075.3 Acanthosepion pharaonis | reverse complement strand
AAATCATTTACAATGTTTTCTAATACTATAATCACTTGCAATGCTTTCTTATATAGTAAAATACTTTGCCGTGTATTCCAATAGTAAAATTAAGATGGAATGAATTACTTCTGTGTATCTCATTGACTTTTACGAGTTGGTGAAATTGAAATATCACTTGGTGTGGCTACATGATTTATTGCTGTGTGCGTGTGTTTATTTTCATACACGTGACAAATTAAGTAACGTGTACACAAGCCATTTGTTTCTGAAAGTGTCTCTAGGGTCCATATTTTATCATTATCTATTTCGTAAATTTAACATACTAAAGTAGTAACGAAAAACATTTGCAAAAGGCCGCTACAGCGAATCAGGCCTAAATGGAAATATCGTAAAACGAGGAATTGGGTTGTGCCAAAGGTTTTCAACGGTTGGTTGGTTGGTTGGTTGGTTGGTTGGCTGGCTCTCTCTCTCTCTCTCGCTCTCGCTCTCTCTCTCTCTCTCTCTCTCTCTCGTTCTCTCTCTCGCTCTCTGAATCAGGCCTAAATGGGAATATCGCAAAGTGAGGTATTGGGTGATGGCAAAGGTTTTCAACAGTTTCTCTTCTCTCTCCGCACATTCTATCCCATATATATATATATATGTGTGTGTGTGTGTGTGTGTGTGTGTGTGTGTGTGTGTGTGTGTGTGTGTAAGCAAATATATGGATATAGATCCGACAGTATGAAGAAAAATATACTGAAAAAACAAACAAAAATCCTAATATGCGATTATGCTGTTTTAATGTTTAATGTCAACGTCGGACGTTTCGGTCAATAGACCATCTTCAGGACATATTCATAAAACATCGCCCACGTGACGACGACGTGATCATATTTAAACGGAATGCTGATCTTATAAAAGATTTCAGTTATCTGTTTGGATTGGTATTGCTTTTATGTCCATCGTCTTTTTCATGTTGAATTGTATATGGTCTATGTTAATTATGTTTTATGAATATTTTTTTCATACATATATATATATATATATATATATATATATATATATATATATATAAAATAAAATGGACTAAGTCAGACAATTATTTTAATATATTTTCTGTTTATACGTTATTTTTATACATACAATTAATTAAGTAAATGCTCTGTTTATAATAAACAATATGAATTACATTTACCGGCCTGAATGTCCGAGAAATTTCATAGAAAATATGTGTCCTCCGACAAATATCGAACTTGTGTCCTACACGGAACCATCATTTGATCTGTCGTGCTATACTACTCAGCTCCAAAGGAGGCGTCTGGTTAGCAAAATCCAAATTAAAAACAGTAATTTGGACTTTGCTAACCTTGTCTAGTTAAAATTTGGAAATAATATACCGAAGCACATGTATAATATTTGACTTTGAAGGCAAACTACAAATTTTTCATGATTGATTTTACAGAGAAAAACATTGTCTTCAACGCCATTAAAATAAAGGCGACCACTGACTTAAAACGCAAAAAGTTACCAACCATTTTGCGTAAATAAATAGCCTTCCACTTTCATTCTCCTGTAACTATTATTTTGGTTTACAATATGTAATATGTAAATGACTGCCTAATTAGCATAGCTAAGGCATAGAGACTATATAAATGCCCAAACACTAAGTGTAAAGCAGTATTTGGTATGCGAGATAAGCAACTACTTTTTACATATGCCATGTTCCCTCAAGTCGTAGGCGATCATGGCTCGCCACTATTTCTTGTCCATTGTAGCTCTTAATAAAGTTTTTTGTTATTTCTCCCAAACTCTGTTCCGCCATCCATTTAGTCAAGCTCATTAAATATGTTATACGTTGTTTCCCCCCTCTCTCTCACCTTCAATCTGTCCTGTGAGTATCAGATTTTCCAAGCCTTTTCCTCATTATGTGCCCTAGAAATTTTAGCTGTCTCTTCTTGATCTTAGGTATAAATTTCCTTTTTGTTTCCATTTTCTCTAGAACTTCGTCGTTGCTCAGATATTCGGTCCGTGGTATCCTCAGCATCCTTCTGTAGAACTACATTTATGTTACTTCCAATTTCTTCATCTTTTAGGAGATTGTCCAGTATTCACTGTTATATTGGAGGACATATCATATAACAGTTCAGTTCTTTGTTTCTAACGAAGTTTTCCTGTTTCTTAATACTTTGTTTAGCTTTTGGAATGCATCTTCGGCTATCCCAATGCGCCTTCTGATTTCAGTGTCACACTTTTTGTCCTCTGTTAAAACACTTCCCAAATATCTTTCTTTTTTTTTTTACTTGTTTGATCTTGGTGTTTCCGATTTGTAATTTGAATTTTGGGCTCATCCTTTTGCTGGACTGATAAAATACGCTGGACTGATAAAATACGAAGAAAAACACACTTCATAGCAATGACGTCGCCGACAGAAAATAAGTAATCCCTTGAAGACCTTGACTTTGTGGAGTACTGGCTTAGTGGTTTTGTGACAAGAGATAGAACCAAGAAACAGCAAAGAAAGAAGTGGGGAGGGAACGAAGTTACGAATTGGGGGGGTGCATAGCTATATGTGAAGCTATAATGAAAGTTTCAACAATGGTAACTGGAAGATTTGACTTTTGACGAAATAAGTCAGATAATACAGAAAACTGTGCGATCTAAAAAGAGATTAGTAATTAGTAATTAAATCCATGGTCACCATACAGAAAGCTGACGAACCTGTGACAAACTTTTTACACCGTTTAAAATGTGTCTCGATAGTTTGAAAATTTCGCAAGAGAAAGTCAAACATTTGAAGAATAACTAATTCAAATGAGAGTAATTGAAGGAATGCACAATGCAACGCTACAGAATCCTGGAACAATTACAAATAAGAAATGCATCCTTGAATGCCTGCATTAACTTTATTCAACAACAATAATAGAAAAATTCAACAAAAATGAAAACAGAGAATTTAGAAGTCGCTGATACCTACTCGCCGAAGTCAACAGTAACAAAATGTCGATTCTGTGGATATAAACACGAAATAAAGAAAGAGAAATGTAATAATTGTAAAAAAATAAATAAATGTTCAATCAGTGTGCAAAATTAAGAAAAACGTGGAAAGAACTGAACAAAAACAAATTTAAACTAATATTTGAATTTTCTTGTTGAAGAACAAAGAAATGATATTTCACTAAAAGTTTAAATAAACAAGGTAGGTTTGAATATGCAAATGACCTCAGGTAGCGAATGACGCTAATACCAAGAAATTTCTGGGAGCATATAGGCAAACCAGAACTACGATGTATCAGTCATAAAAACCTTGGGATACTTTGAAGTGTCTCTCAAAATGGAAAACATAATAATACCCATCATTGTTGAAAAAAATACAGACTTTTTGGAAATGATGTACAGGGTGTTCCAAAAGTCACGCGACAATTGGCAGATAATATACACTTGTGAAATAGCAACCAGGGAAAATTTGCATGACACCATCTTTCATAATTCGACCGTATAATTTTTTTTAATAATGTATTGTCAGATACAGAAATATGATTCAATTTAGTAAATAAATATGAAATTTACAAGGTTATCAGTAGTAATGCGATTTTTCGAACACACTGTACTTAGCATTAACTCTACAAAATTAATTAATGCAGTTAAGATGGAAGAAACTGGCATGTTAAAAATCTATGAAGCAAGCCTACAGTTAAAAATGTTATCGCCTTCTGTTATGAGGCACGGAATTTACCAGTACATTTATTTACCGTTAGTAATAACAAATTTTTGAAAATTAGTAGAGCAAGACCTTCTTGAGATTGTTCCTCCAGTTGGTAATAAATGGGCCTCCCCAGTTGGGAGAAAAATAGAGGGTGATATACGCATACGTAGTGATTAGAAATTGGGAGTAAATCAAATGTAGCTCAAACTCGTATCCCATACCAAATGTGGGCGTGGCCTTACATTCCTTAGCAGGAATGAATGTTTTTTACCAAAAATGACCTAACAACTGCATATCACCAGATACCAATAGATGAAAAGTTTAAAGAAGTAACAACAATATACTTTCCGATATATCTCTTGAGGTAGAAAAAATGCCTTATGGAATAAAGACGGCAAGCGTCACGTTTCAAAAGACCATTGAAGAAGTCTTTTGAAAAGACATCAAAAAAAAGTATAGTAGGTTATCAATATGACTTATACCGAGGAGCCATTAATAAAAAGGGGTTAAAGGAACTGACTTTTTTTTCGGTAAATTAAGAAATGCAAGTCATGAAATGAAGAAAAGTCTGTACACAAATATGACAAAATATCGTTTCTGGGATATTCCATTTCAAAAGAAGTGTCACCGGATCAAGAACTTTTTAGAAAAAGTATCGGCACCTACAAATAAAAAAAAGAATTTGACTTCTTCTTAGGATGAGTGAATTTTCATATACGATATGTGCCATAACGGATCCATTTTCCAAACGGAGAAAAAGGAATGCTGAATTTATGTGGATCGAAGTACAACAAAAAGCTTTTGATAAATTAAATTTAACTCTTGCAATGGAACCAATGGTGTTTTACGTTGACTACAGATTCCATTGGACATTCAATATCTGGATTATTATCACAAGACGGACTTAATGCAATGTACTTATCAAGAAAGTTGACAAATTCCGAATTTAATTATTCAAACCACGGAAAGGAAGCTCGAGACATTGCGTGGACGACTACAAGAGCGTGACAATTTTTGATTAGAAAAAAAATTATATTGAGTTCTGACCGTAGATTATTAGAATTTATTTTAATTCGATAAAGGAAATACACAAAGTAACGTCAAGAACAATAAGGTGGACGATAAAAATTAATGGCGTTTAACTTTGATAAAGAATATGTCGAGGGAAATTCCATACGTTGACGCATCATCGAGGTTGCGGTTTTAAAAAGATCCAAAAGAAAACAGAAAGGAGACTTTTGGGGATACTTTTTACTTTGGGTAGAAACTGATAATTTGTCTTTGGATAGAATGGCTGCCGAAACTATACTGAGTCCTGTATCAAGAATAAAAAAAGAAAGTTGGTTCACTGTGTCGTGCTAGACATTTTTTCTCTTCAGAATCTATCTTACATATCTATAAGTCTACCATTCGTTCAGACTTAGAAATTGCTGCTACATATAATCCGGTGTCCCTGCTATATATCCAGAGATCCTTGATAAAATACAAAGAACAATCAACAATATTATTGGTCCTGATCTGAAGTCTCGGCTTCAGTCTCTTTCCAACTACAGTGTAACCCGGATATAAGAGACCCTGATATAAGAGAAACCCGGATATAAGAGAGATTTTCTCTGGTCCCAAATTAGAGCCTGTATTAATGTATACATATAGACCAAACCCAGATATAAGAGAAACCCGGATATAAGAGACTTCTTCTCCGGTCCCGACAACTCTCTTATATCCGGGTTACACTGTACCATAATGTGGCCTCCATGTGTCTTTTTTTTTATAAATACTTTCATGGTAATTGTTCCGATGAGCTCTTCGCTATGGTAACTAGACTTTATGAATATAAGCACAGTACTAGCGACGAGGTCTCATCGATGTACAGTTAATTTGGCGAGATGTAACCATAAGTTCTATGCTAACAGTTTCTTTTTCGCACTTCTTGCTTGTGGAAATCTCCAATTTTAATCTCCAAAAGTTTAAATGCAATGTCAATCACTATCTACTGCCCTCCTGATTACTCTTCTTCTGTAATCGTTCTTTAGTAATGTTTCCGTTTTCTAATTCTTCCATAACCAGTAACCCCATGTGTCTTAGTGGCTTTACTGCCTTACTTAGGGTAAACTTGATTTTTAAAAATATGGGGTTATTGTTTCATGACAGACAGACCATACAAGAAAATAGTTCAGACTGGAGTGATTTTATAATGGCGATTTAGTGACACCCCCAGAAACTCAAAGAAAACACGTGATAAAAGTGTACATGACGTCATACACCATGAAATAGCATCTACGCAAAAAGAAGGCTAAAGTTAGAAGCATGGTGTTAGGGATTTTCCCCATTCATATATCATTACCATTAGAGATGAGAAAAGATGTTACATTTTGATCACAACCCGATGCTATAGAATGAAGAAAAGCCTAACTCAAGTACTGACTGCTGAGTCAATGAATACCGAATGTTTCCTTATAAGGAAATGACTAATATTACTTTTACCATTATTCGTACTAAAGTCATATAATCATTTTCTACCATTTTGTTTCGCTTCTTTCCCGTCTATCAGCATAAAACAATTTCTTTTCTTTATTTTTTCTTTTTTTTTTTTTTTTTTGCCATGTTTTAACTTTTTCATTAATTCTATTTTTCTCTCGTCTGCGTTCATCATCTTTTTTCCATTTCTGACTTGTTCATTTTTTTTTTTTAATCCAGTTCACCCTAAGTAAGGCAGTAAAGCCACTAAGACACAAGGGATTACTGGGTGTGGAAGAATTAGAAAACAGAAACATTACTAAAGAGCGAGTACAGAAGAAGAGTAATCAGGAGGATAGTGGATAGCGATTGACATTGCATTTAAACTTATGAAGATTAAAATTGGCTTAAAGCATGAAACCAGAAGAGATTTCTACAAGCAAGACATGCGAAAAAAAGAAACTATTAGCATAAAACTTACGGTTCATTTTCCTTTGGTTTTATCGTTATAAAATTATTTTCTTTCACGTTCAGCATCTTCTATCTTTCCTCTCTTCTGTGATTTCAATCTATACCCTGTCTCCTTATTTACTAATCTTTCCCTATATCAGGCACAAGGGTATAAACTACTAATAGTACCTGGTTTTCGAAGGGAGTCACTCCTCATCTAAGTACTAATGCGGTTCTTTAGTTGCTTAGCTTTATTTAGTCTGGCTCAAGACTAAAATATGATTTTTTCCAATTGGTAAACCGTCTTCTAAATACTAACTAACTTTAATCATGCTTAACTTCGGTGATTATGAGTCTATACGCTTAAAGCGATATAGGGACTTTAGTCGCATTAATTATTTTCATGTCGATATATTTTGCTTTTCATTTTTCAATGACCTTTCTTCTTCATTCCCTTTCTTCTTCATTCTTTTTCTTTCTTCATTCCCTTACTTCTTCATTCCCTTACTTCTTCATTGCCTTGCTTATTTATTCCCTTACTTCTTCATTCCCTTTCTTCTTCATTCTTTTTCTTTCTTCATTCCCTTACTTCTTCATTCCCTTACTTCTTCATTGCCTTGCTTATTTATTCCCTTACTTCTTCATTCCCTTTCTTCTTCATTCTTTTTCTTTCTTCATTCCCTTACTTCTTCATTCCCTTTCTTCTTCATTACCTTGCTTATTTATTCTTCTCTTCATTCCCTTAATTCTTCATTCCCTTTCTTCTTCATTCTTTTTCTTTCTTCATTACCTTGCTTATTTAATCCTTTCTTCATTCCCTTTCTTCTTTATTCCTTTACTTCTTCATTCCCTTTTTTCTTAATTCTTTTTCTTTCTTCATTCCCTTGCTACTTCATTCCCCTTCTTCTTCATTCCCTTACTTCTTCATTACCTTGCTTATTTATTCCTTTCTTCATTCCCTTAATTCTTCATTCCCTTTCTTCTTTATTCCCTTTTTTCTTAATTATCTTACTTCTTCATTGCCTTTCTTCTTCATCGCCTTGCTTCTTCATTCGCTTTCTTCTTCATTCCCTTTCTTCTTTATTCCCTTTCTTTTTCATTCCCTTGCTTCTTCATTACTTTGCTTATTTATTCCTTTCTTCTTTATTCCCTTTCTTCTTAATTATCTTGTTTTTTCATTCCCTTTCTTTTTAATTCCCTTTCTTCTTCATTCCCTTGCAAAAGAATGAAAAAAAATAGCACAACAAAGAGCAAAAGAAGTAGTGGCTCTTCTTCTTGTTTTTCTTCTTCACCGGACTTGGCCTCAAAAGATTTTGTGTGTTGCGTCCGGCCGAGATGGCTGTGCGTGAGTGAACGACTATTTGACCAGTGGATCAGGATGTGTTACTTCCTGACCGGTGGTTACAAAGGGTCAACTTTTAGGCCAAACCAAAAGTAAAAACTTTTTTTTTCTTCATACAACAAACACTAAAAAAAAAATTGGGACAAAAATTATTCCAAAATGAATCTCGGACAATTAATGACAATTATTTGTATGAGCTGTAGAATTATTGACAATCATAAAATAATTTTCTAGAAGTAATCATTGACATGCCATCATTAAAAGTAGGCACTTTACAATGCCCGTGTACAGAATTAACTACTCTTAGTTTAAAATCATGTCATCAGCAACAAAGCCCTTCTCTAAAGGCATCAATTACTGTTTATTTTTCGTCGTAGTATTCGTTGTGGGAGCAGTTATAACCAAATCCAGGTTTGCAATGCATTCCTGTAATAAAACTATTTACAATGTTTTCCTACAGTAGAATCATTACCAAAGCATTACGAGAAAAAAATCAATAGCAATAATTTATTAAAATTATAAGAAATTCGTTCCCGTAATAAATTATGAGTAATTCTTTCCTATACTAAAATCATTCGTTGAGCTTTCCTTTATTAAAATCATTTGCGGTGTTTTTTTTTTGTTTTTTTATATATACTAAAATCCTTTGCAGTGTTTACTGATACTAAAATCATCCGGAGTGCTTTCCTATACTAAATTCCTTTGTAGTGCTTTCCTATATTAAAATCCTTTGCGGTGCTTTCTTAAACTAAAATCATCCGCAGTGTTTTCCTACAGTAAAATCCTTTGCGGTGTTTTCCTATTGTAAAATCCTTTGCACTGTTTACCTATACTAAAATCATCCGCAGTGTTTTCCTATACTAAAATCCTTTACTGTGCTTACCTGTACTAAAATCATTCGCAATGTTTTCTATGGTGAAATCATTTGTAGTGCTCTCTATACTAAAATCATTTTACAGTGCTTTCCTAAATCATTTGCAGTACTTTCTTATACTAAAATCCTTTGCACTACTTTCTTATACTAAAATCCTTTATAGTGCTTTTCTACACTGAAATTATTCGCACTACTTTCCTATAAACTTATTTGCTGTGCTTTCCTATACTAAAATAATTTGTAGTGCTTTCCTGTACTAAAATCATTTGCGGTGTTTTTCTATGATAAAATCATTCTCAGTGTGTTCCTATACTAAAATACCCTGTATTGCTTTCCTATACTAAATTCCTTTGCAGTGCTTTCCTATATTAAAATCATATGCAGTCCTTTCTTATACGAAAATCATTCCCAGTGCTTTCCTATAGTAAAATACTTTACAGTGTTTTCTATAGTAAAATCCTTCGCAGTGTTTTCTATAGTAAAATCCTTTGCAGTGCATTCCTATACTAAAATAATCCGCAGTGCTTCCCTGTAATAAAATCCTTTGCAATACTTTCCCATAATAATATCATCTGAATGCTTTTCAATAATAAAATCATTCACAATACTTTCCCATAGTAAAATACCCAGCATTGCTTTCCTATATCAAATCTATTCATAATGCTTTCCTATAGAAAATCATTATGAATGATTCATGGACTCTTATTTCACATTATAAAAACATCAATCTTTTGTAAGATTCGCACCTAACAGAGAGTTTATAAAGTCTGTGTGCAATTTTATATAATTACCCATACACACGATCTTTGTAAACTTTCTGAATTTGAGGAGAATTGTAAAAGGCATCGTTGTTTGACGATTTCCAGAGGAAAGAGGTATTCTTGAGCACTCGACGAATTCACTCCAATTCAATAATCAATTTTCGCATAGCGTTCTGTTTTCTTTGCCAGAAAACAACTGATGCGATTTTTTTTAATCTTGTGCGAGGACATTTTGTTGTTATATTTGACTGTTTCTTTGTTTTGGTGCTACTAGTTTTGAGCCGACCGCCAGTGCCAATAGGGCACATATAAAAAAAAAAACAGAGGTATATAGATAGACAGATAAGTTCCCAGTGTCATGATGGTTGTCGGAAAAGAAAATGGTTGTGTGAGTAGGTTCTTGTGACTACCTTATCGAGGGAGACAGTTGCAACAAAACGTTGTTACCCTAATAGTCAACCTTCACATATACAAACGGATCAGAAAAAAAGAGGCGTGCGAGAAAACCTACAGAAACCGATCTTTGTCTAACATGAAAACTCTCGAGTAACCGGAACAGAATTTACAAAACAAGCCAGGCCTTGTACAGAACAACTTCGTTTCTCGCGTCTGTAATGAACATTGAAAACAACTTGTTGGCTTCAAGAGACCTTGCCGTTCTCACAAGAACTAAAAACTTGGATCCATCTTCTTAGTGATGGTCATACTCATGTAATGATTCGACAGTCATCATCTAAGTGTTTTTAACTATAGAAATACGTTTGTAAAAATATGAAACATCGGATAATTAAATTCTGTCATGATTTTAGTATAAAATGGATTTCATGTTTCTTTGGAATCAATAATAATTTCAAATCTAAAATTTGTTTAGAGTCTAGATTAGTATTTCTTATGTAGAGTTGAACATGACATCTGTTAATTTAATAGATTTATCTGAGCGGTGTGTCTAAGAAACTTTGAAGTCGGTGGAGAGATAAGATTTGAAACTATTAATTAGTTGGCTGTTCTCGCTCTAATAGTCTCATTCGTCATCAGAAAATATTTTACTATTCCATCACACACACACACACACACACACACACACACACACACGTATAGACCAAACCCGGATATAAGAGACTTCTTCTCTGGTCCCGACAACTCTCTTATATCCGGGTTACACTGAATCAAAATTTGCTTAACAGATCGAAATGGCTGGTGACGTAATATGTAAATGTTTTATTCACATCAGATTGAGAAATTATTACTTGAATTTTGATCTGAAATGTTGTAATATTCAACTTTCGTTCTATGCAGTCAGTATTCATTATTGTATTAAGTGCATTGACAAAAAAGATATTTTGTTGAAAAATAAATATTTCGTTTTCTAAAAAAATGTGTTTTTCTATAGTTAAGATCTGAACTTATTGATGTACCTTCGTATGAGTGTCGATCAATAATTTCGTAACCTGACACATATAAACTATAGTTTGATCTGAGTTTTTACAATTCAGTGCTAGTTCTATGTTTTTTGTTTGCTTGTTTTTATTTGATTTTTCTCAATCATTTCAGCACAAGTAAAGCAATAAAGCCACTGAGACACAAGAAGTTACTGAGTGTTAGAGAATATGAGAGAAATAAAAACACTCTTAAGGAGAGAGAACAATAAAAGAACAAGAATTAAGAAAACAGAAGATAACGATTGATATTACATTTACATTTTTAGAGATCAAAGTTGACGAGAAAGCAAAAATCCAGAAGAGAGTTCCACGAGCGAGAAAAGAAACTGTTAGCATATAACTTACGGTTACATATAGCCATTTCAACTGTAAAATAATGAGACTTTGCTGCCAATCTAGGACTGACGTCAAATTCGTAAAGTCTAGGTATCATAGAGGAAAGTTCATCAGAACAATTACCATGAATAAAAGAATTTTTAGTATTCATCATAGTATTAAGTGCATTGACAAGAAAATAGATTACAGTGTAACCCGAATATAAGAGAGTTGTCAGGACCGGAGAAGAAGCCTCTTATATCCAGGTTTCTCTTATATCCGGGTTTGGTCTATATGTATACATTAACACAGACTCTAATTTGGGACCAGAGAAAATCTCTCTTATATCCGGGTTTCTCTTATATCCGGGTTACACTGTATATTGAAAAAAATAAATATTTGTGTAAAATATTTTTTTTTTTCGTTAAGTTCTGAATTGATTGTTGTATCTACATATATGTACTTCTTTAGAATCCATTCGAATTTTTTGGTCTTTTAGCGGAGGAAAGATTTCCTTCTTTCTTTAATGACGTCAAAGTCACGTAGTTTCTGGTACTGCGAACGGAAATGTTGCGACATTGGGGAAAATTCTAAAAAGACCAACATCATTTGCTCCCCGAAATAGAAATAAATTAACTTGGCGTCACTTCCATCTCATTATATTTTATTTTTCTGTATTTTATTTACACGTTTTTGTTTTGTTTTTTGTTTTTTGTTTTTTGTTTTTTTTCATTTTTTATTTTCTTTTTTTTTTTCCATAAATGCGTTCCTTTTTTTCAAATTTATTTTTTTCTTTCTTTTTATTCGTTATCTTTTATGTTTTTATTCTTTCTCTGCTTTCCTTTTCTTTCTTTTTTTAATGTTTTCTTTCCTTCCTAGTTTTTTTTTTTTTTTTTTTTTTTACTATTCATTTCCGTATAGTTTTCTTTATTTCTTTAAAATAATGTCAAATAGGCGAAAGACTGATTTATTTTAATGTGTATCTAAGTGGTCAGAAAACTATTATATATCCATCCTATTATCCTGATTATATGTGTGACTGTTACGCTTTTTATTTATGATGAGAGTGTAGTATCTGCCCGATTCTCAGCCCTTCCGATCTCGAATTCGTTAAACTATCAAGAAATCTATATAATTATTTAAAGCGGGAAAGGACCGGAGAAAGCGATGAAGAGGGGGAGAGTGAAATAGATTAATTGAAGAATGAAAGGCGAGTGGTAAGAAAGCTGGAGAAATATGAAAAGAGAGCCGGATAAAGTAAATAGGAATATACAAGGTGTCCATGGACACCTCGGCGTGGTGTAACGGTTAGCAAGCTTGTCTCGTTAGATCTGTTACGATAAAAAAGTGAGTTCAATCCTCACTAGGTGTCTCAAACTTTCGGCCTTGTGCCACATCTAAGCTACGCTTATAAAATAACTATACAAGGTGTCCATAAAGTTCGTGTGCACTTTAAAAAAATTCATAAGTTTATTTGTATTTGCGATAGAAATAATCTGTAAAAAAAATGTTATAAAGTTTAATGTACCTAGTTTTAACTATAGATAAATAACTAATGGGATTTCAGGCATTACTGTAAATCAGTTGGAAAAATTTCCGTGAACTGCAAAATCGTATTACCCTTTGTATTGCTAATATGGAGGACATGTGGAAACTTAAATAAAATTTCAATAAAACCTTAAAAAATATAGATTTACTTCTTGCTAATCCTTTTTACAAATTATTTCTATCGCAAATACAAATAAAGTTATACATTTTTTTAAAGTGCCCACGAACTTTGCGGACACCCTGTATAGTGATTTTCTAAGCGTAGCTTAGATATGGCACAAGGCCGAAAGTATGGGGCACCCAGTGAGGAACGAACTCACTACTCAGTCGTAATTGTTCTAGCGAGACAAGCTTGCTAACCATTACACCACCTCTCGGTGCCCCATGGACACCCTGTCTATACTGTATTTTGATCCTCATAAGGTGTATTTTTTTTCTATAAAATATCTCTAAAAGCCACCCTGCGTTCTATAAATCGAAGGTCGGTGACGGGAGTTATAAATTTGAGGTATGGGGTGAGCATCAGCTCCCCAGTTACATCAGATTCCGAGTTCTTGAAAGTAAAATAAGTCCAGTGTTTCAAAAATAAAATAACAACGTTTTGAGAGTAGCGATTTAATTTAATTAATTTCTTCTTAATCATTTCACCCCAAGCAAGGTATGAATGCCACTAGCACTCGTGGAGAGTGAAAGTGAGAGAAAAGACTGTGTATAGGAGCGATTGAGGAAAGTACAAAAGATGAACGGATTTCAAGAAGATAGAAGATGGCGATTGACGTTACATTTAAATTTTTGAAGATTGTAGTTATCAGGGAAGCAAGTAAACACGAGGGAGTTCCACAGGCGGGAAGTGCTAGAAAAGAAACTGTTGGAGTAGAAGTGGCGGTTACATTTAACTATTTCAACAGTAAAAGTGTGTAACATAGATGCCAATCTAGTAGCACGCTTAAATTCATGTAGTCGGGACACCAGGAAAAAAAGCTCGTCGGAGCAGTCGCCATAAAAATATTTGTAGAAAAGACAGAGGGAAGCCACGTCACATTGGTGAGAAAGTGACTGAAGTCGAAATGCCAAGTCAGGACGTTTATATTGCAGATCCTTTTTTGGATTTTGTCAAGAACCTCGAGAGGAATAGCAGGAGCACTAGACCAGATATGGCAACAGTATTCAATGCACGGGAAAATGGTAAATTTGTAAATGTGCAAGATGGACTCTGACGAGAAAAATCTTCTGGCACGACACAGTGACCCAACTTTCCTTGCAGTAGATGCAGCTATTGATTCGATGTTGTTGTTCCACTTCAAGTCAGTTGAGAACGTAAGGCGAAGAAGAAGTGTTGCTCTCCAGGAGTCTAGCAGTAGCCATGCTGATGGCCTGCAGGAAAGTTTCTCTATGGTGGTTAAATGAGAGCAGTTTCGTTTTGGAGGCATTCAAATTTACAAGCCATTTCCTGCCCCAGTTAACACTAATTGGAGGTTCTTTTTTTTTTCAAGACCAGCGGCCAGGTTAACTTTGTCAACTTTGATGGATTTGCTATTCAGACAGGAGTAAATGGTGATGTCATCTGCATAAATACCTACTTAGCAACTGATGACATCAGGAACACCATTGATAAAGATCAGAAACGGCATAGGACCCAGGAAAGAACCTTGGGAGACACCCGCGTTCGTGTGAAAGGATCTGGAAGCGAGCCCGTTCAAAACGACCTTCATTTCACGATTTGATAGGAACGATTGGATTAAATCAAACAATCGTCCTGTAATACTATAGCCCTGGAGCTTACGTAGAAGACCAACGTGCCAAATCCTTCGAGATATCTAGAACCACAGAGCTTCATCCTTCTTATCGTTGGGATACTGAAATATTGACAGGAGACGAAATTTCTTCAACAGTCACAATAGCTTATGTAACACCTTCCTTCCTTCTTTATTTCTTAAAGTTCTGGTCACAAACAAGAAATATTTATGGTAGACACTTTAAGAATAATACTGCTTTTGTTAGCATATGTTGAGTAGTCTCCCTTGATCAAGTAGTGATTCATCCTGGTCTGTGATGAATTTGTCACGATTCGTGAGGATCTAAGGTTAAGTTTCAGTGGTATTATATACTCTAACTTCTTTTCTAATTATTATATTCTAAATAGTTACCATAAATTTGGTACTTCTTCTCGGTCTGTGATGAATTTGTCATGATTAATCCGCTTTTCATGCTGAAATATGCTGTTCAGGGGGGATTCAAATTTCCACTTCTGAACCTAGCGAACTACTTATAAGTATACACTCCTCTATGGCACCATTTCCATAAATGACACAAATCGTTTTTGCTGTTTGTGCAAGTTTTTTTGTATTTCCTTTCCGAAAATAAAAAAAAAATATCAAATGGCGAAAAGCATTTCATTTTCTTCCATTTTCAATTTTAATGTAAAAAATTTTAAATTCAAATCCACACACGAATCTTATTGAAAGACTCGTTGAAGTGTTAACTTTCAGAATATATATGTATATGTCATAAATTTCAGTGTTGATGTCAGGTACGGGAAGGAAATTACAAGAACTCCTACAGAAGTTAGCAAAGGAAAGCGAGAAGAAAGGATAAATCCCACGTGGATGCTTTCCTTATCATTACAATTTTAACCTATCCTCCTTATCTTCACTTCTTCAGTAACCCTCTAATACGAATGGTTCCCGGGCTTTTTATTAGGCGAACCTTATTACTTAAAAAGATGCTCTTTATCACTATTTTTAGTATTTTCCCTAGCATTACACGGGTTGAATATCTCGCCAGCATCTACAGGATAATCCTGGCTTTCTTTACCCTATCTACGGATGACCATGAATCGCTGATTTATTCCATAAGAAGACCAAGAATAGATAAATGTATCACCAAATATTTAGTCAGACACAAGACAAACATCATTTTCTTTATTTTCAGAGTCATCCATTGATTGAATACATGGTAAGAGATCCACAATAGAGAAATCTATATTCAGACATCTCGTTAGCTGCCCAAAGATTATCAATGCTTTTACTGATTTCAACACTATCTACAAATTGCCTGAAATCACGAATGAATTGACTGCTATAGCTGACCCAAAACATAAGAAAAATTATTGTGTTATCTTGTCAACCAATGCCACGTGTATGTCCTGAAGTGACTGAAGAGATAATTCGTGGATATAACGTCACAAAAACATCCCAGGCCTTATTAGAAACACAAATACGTGACATGCAAAAACACAAAAATAAGATTACATTTCCGTATGAGTCTCTTAACAGGAAAGTGATTCTAAGAGTAGAAGGGAAAAACTTGAATATTTATCAGATCGTGACCTCAAATATATATATATATATATATATATATATATATATATATATATATATATTTATTATTACACGAGGATTTTTCCATAATGTCACAAAATTCATATCAAGCATTTTATTTGCTTCTCCTTTTTATGTTATTTTAAATTGTTGACTGGTGTCTTGATATGACTAATTTGAATCCCACTTCACTATTTAAAACTTCTGAGAGTCTACACTGAGGAAAAAAGACAGGACCTTAAAAGCTGTTGTTTTTTTGTTTTTGTTTTTGTTTTTTTGTTGTTGTTGAAGCTTCCTACTTGGAAGAGGGATATAATACATTTTTTTCTAAACACTTTGGACATATGCTGAAAATAACTAAATAAAAATCCCCACAGCATGATTTTTTTTTATTTCTCGCATTGGGGACACGTGTTAGAGCGAGTGAAATTAGATGGCTACATTGTGGCCATATGCTAGACAAACTTCACTGTCGTGGTTATGTGATAAGGCTAACTTTCCTAACCATGTTGTAACCATGTTATGGCCATGTGGTAAAATAATGTTTTTGCTTGTTTATTTTTAATCATTTCACTCCCAAGCAAGTTAATAAATTCACTAAGACACAAGACGTTACTGAGTGTGAGATAATATGAGAAAAAATATATATTATTAAGGAGAAAGAACAAACAATAAAAGAACAAGGATTAAGAAGAAGATAACAATTGGCAATACATTTAAATTTTTGAAGATCAAAGTTGACTGAAAAGCAAGAAGCCGGAAGAGAGTTCCACAAGTGAGAAGTGCAGAAGAAAAAACTGCTTGCATAAAATTTATGGTTGCATATAACCATTGTAAACTATAATATGATGGTCCTGTTCCTGACTAAACTTCCCAATACATTGTGGTCATTTGATAAACTAACTTTCCTGAATACATTGCGGAGGATAGGATAGACTAACTTTCCCGAATAAAATTTGGACATATCTTTCTTTCTTTATCATGGCTACGTAATAGACTAACTTTTACGTCATGGTTATGTGATAGACCTAACTTTTCTGACTATGCATAGCCATGAGGCAGACTAACATTCCTGATCGCCTTATGGCCATGCGGTAGAATATTATTCCTGGTTACATTGTAGTCGCGTAATAGACTAACTTGCTCAAAATAATTTGGCCGTATTATAGACTCACCTACCTGGCAACATGTGAAAGACTAACTTTCTTGAGTAAATTATGGTAATGTAACAGACTAAACATAGTAGGTTATAAAATACAAACTCACATTTAACTAGCATTAAACTAATCTATTAATTTATGTTACGCTATCTATTAGAAAAATTCGGTTCACAGGAAGTTAAAGTTAGATTTACTAAACTCAGAAGTTTCATTGGTTAATAAATATATTTCCCAATTTTTAATTTCGATTTTTACGGGAAAAAAGATTGTTAAACATTTTCTGGTTGTAATACTGCAATTTTTGTAGCAAACGGCAAGAATGATTGTCTGCTTTTTGAAAGCTTATGACAACGTTGCTGATTGGTTAATAAATGCTAGTGTGGGATTTGAATTTGACGTTCGTGTGAGTCTATTTTTGCACAGAATTGAGATTTTAGTGACACTATTTAAATTCACTGAATTTTTTCTACGAATTTGATGGGGTTTTATATATATATATATATATATATATATATATATATATATATATATATATATATATATATATATATATTAGAGAGAGATAGAGGGGGGGCGGTGTTCAAAAATACATTTCTGTGATATTTTAAACTTAAAGTAAATAATATTTGTTCCAAATCAGATTAATTAAACTTTAAATCAGCTAATATTCCCCAAATAAAGTTTCAGAAACGTATATTTTATTTTTGAAATATATTTTAATAAAGAGAATTACATTGTGATTACAAATGGCTAAAAAAAATGGCATTAAAATTAGCAAATGTTATTGATTTCAAAATAAATATTCCTTTCAGACAATTAGTTTTTGAAATACAGCAAAGTAATTTGCTTATTGGGAATATTAATCTATTAGCTTAAAATATAAACTAAAATAAAAACTTCAAGATTTTTCATTTTTTTAAATTCATTTTAAACCTTAGATATTGCGAACATTTGGAGGTACCTACGTTTAATGTTTGTTGAAACATACAACATGGCCGTCATCCAACTTTTCACCGACCGGCTAATCAATGACTACCGCCTGTTACAACTCAATTCTCGTTCGCATCAATATGCGCATAATAAAGACAGAGTAAAACCCGGTGCACACTTAGAAGGAAATAAAAGATAAAAAGAACAATCGCCACAGCAAAAAATGAGAATTCAAACACTAATATTTGAATATTATATTTACATGCTTTATTCAGTTTTGCTTGCTAGACTTACGTGGGTAGGTAACGACTTGGGACAACTTCTGCTGTCAGTCTCACAGACACGGTCTTCTCTTCGATTCTCCCTCCTGTCAACTCTCTGCCCATCTCAATGCATGGCTAGCAATATGAACAGGCGGAATCAAAACTATCTAGGAAACAGTATATCCTTTTCTACTGGCAAAACAAAACTGACTTCTTTAATCACAACCGTGACTTAATATAGACCAGCAACCAGAAATGTTATATATGGTTTTGTTTTGACTTAACCCTGCATCTTTTTCTTTATTTCTATTATTATTATTATTTATTCGTTTATTACTTTTCAGACAAGTGATGCTGCTTAAAACACCTGACTTCAAAGACTTTATCCGCCAGCCATGTAACACGAAACACTTCGGATAAAAATTTTACACTATACTTCTTTATGTGACTGTCCCAATCATAGCGTCACATTGAAAGAATCTAGGATTCTGGATAAAAAGAGTTCTGACCTTGTTATAAAAAAAAAAAAAAAAAGATCCAGTAATATGAATAAATGAATCAAAAATCAGAAGAGAGATGCAGGGAGCAAATTCTCCCAACCTCAAAACGCAATGATAGAAAAAGTAAAGGCTATTTATGGAAAACCTGATTTATATACAAAATAAATCAACAACTCCAGCACACCTCTACCAATGTTTAAAAATACTGTTCATCTTGCTCCCAAAACCAAAATTTCTAATGTCACTGGACCATTTTTTAGGTTTATTCTTCAGAGACCGAAAGTATGGGGCACCCAGTAAGGATCGAACTCACTACTCAGTCGTAATTGTTCTAGTGATACAAGCTTGCCAACCATGAGACCGCATCGGAGTGCCCTTATCCTTCAGAATAAATGAATCTTGAAGCGTTTTTTTTTTTTTTTTTTCTCTGTGAAGATTTCCAGGGAAAGAACTATGTGCTGTTATTGCCCTTTAATTGTTTAACTTCCGAGTCGTGATTCCACTTCATATTTTAATATTTCTGGTTTTTCTATATTCGGTATGTTGCCAATTATTCTATCGCCATGGAAGCATTTTTCGATGTATCCCTTCTATCTGAAGTATTTTTTTTTCCTTTCTCTTATATCAATGTCTCATCCTTGGATTTTATGCATCCTGTTAATGTCTTTTGTCATGTTAGTTCTCCTTTTAGGCATATCTGCTTTACCTGTGATATACATTCTGTCTATTACTGCACATTTTTTGTTGAACCATTAGTGTTTAGCCTGCCTGCATTTGTCTGTAATTTCTATGTGCAGAGACCTATATTCTGTACCATACCTTGGCATTGTTTTTTGTCTCCGTTTTTATATATCATACATTCTTCTTTGGGATGATCTCGATTGCTGGTGTTACTAAAGCTTCTTAAGGTGTCCCACTTCGAGTTTCCATTCACATTTTGTTCATTTTCTGTTTTTAATAACATCCATATATTTTTC
>CAHIKZ030000787.1:1122500-1195000 GCA_903632075.3 Acanthosepion pharaonis | reverse complement strand
TTTATAATCTTTTAGAAATGAATAAAACCTGGCATTAGTCACTGAAGAGATAAAAACTGCTATAATTCAACTACAGTGTAACCCGGATATAAGAGTTGTCGGACTGGAAGAAGAAGAATTTTTATATACATCACAGGCTTTTTGGGACCAGAGAAAATTCTTATATCCGGGTTTCTCTTATATCCGGGTTTGGTCTATTTTATATACATTAACACAGGCTCTAATTTGGGACCATAGAAAATCTCTTATATCCGGGTTTCTCTTATATCCGGGTTTGGTCTATTTTATATACATTAACAGGCTCTAATTTGGGACCAGAGAAAATCTCTTATATCCGGGTTTCTCTTATATCCGGGTTTGGTCTAATTTATATACATTAACACAGGCTCTAATTTGGGACCAGAGAAAATCTCTTATATCCGGGTTTCTCTTATATCCGGGTTTCTCTTATATCCGGGTTTGGTCTATTTTATATACATTAACACAGGCTCTAATTTGGGACCAGAGAAAATCTCTTATATCCGGGTTTGGTCTAATTTATATACATTAACACAGGCTCTAATTTGGGACCAGAGAAAATCTCTCTTATATCTGGGTTTGGTCTATTTTATATACATTAACACAGGCTCTAATTTGGGACCAGAGAAAATCTCTCTTATATCCGGGTTTGGTCTAATTTATATACATTAACACAGGCTCTAATTTGGGACCAGAGAAAATCTCTCTTATATCTGGGTTTGGTCTAATTTATATACATTAACACAGGCTCTAATTTGGGACCAGAGACAATCTCTCTTATATCCGGGTTTCTCTTATATCCGGGTTACACTGTATATGCTGTGACTATAAATTGCAAACTCTTGTGAACAAAGAAAGGTCCTCAGAAAAAATGAAATTTCTGTTCAGCGTGAAAATTAACCCTAAACAAGATCATCCGTCATTTTGCTTCTGTTGAGGCAAACAAGCAAAGACCAAAAAAAAAAAAAAAAAAAAAAAAAAAAAAAAAAAAAAAAATAGAAACACGTATCATTGCTTTAAATTTTAAATCCTGCCTTTTGAAGTTTTAAACTTATTAACAATCAGATGATGGTCTGTAATTTTTGTCTGAATTTTGGTGACAAGGAGTTATTGTTTACGCTATATTCAGACTATTGTCCTCATCTTTGTGTTTTTAGAAAGTTTCAGCCGTTCTGTCCTTCAAACTGAACCTTTTATTTAATCATTAGATTTCCAGTGCTCATGTCTAGGGATATATCTAGTTGCTAAATAGAATAAGAACTAGACAATATCCCTAGTGGAAGAGAACAGTTTAAATCCCCTCACCATTACAGTAGATTAAATAAAGGGTTCAGTTTGGAATTCCCTGGAGATTATCCAGAATGATATACACCTGAGGAAAGCCAGAGGGCACAACAACTAAAATGTTATCACGACAAAAACAAAGGACAATAGTCTGAATATAAATAGCATAAATAATCATCTATGTATTAGATGAATGTTTTGGCTATTGTGCTTTCTGGCTTTTTCAGATGTCTGGAAAACTGGAGTAACCTTAAGAGAATTTTGAACTAAACCATTTATTTAATCTCTGGAGGGAGATTGTTCTTGTTCCGCTAACCATATGTAGAGCTATCTTTTTTTCTTTTTTTTTTGGTACGGCTCAGTTATTGCTCACCCTGTTTTCAGAGTCTACTACCTAGCCCATGAATTGAACCCAGAATTAGTATGAAAAAAGTTCTTGAACTAATACTTTAATGCACCCAGATTGTCACCTACAAAAGCCCAGTGGATTAAAACAGAATAGCAAATAATGACAACACATCTAAGAAATTCAGACAGAAATTTAAGTATTTACTAGCAAATTTCACTAAGTAAAAAAAATTTACCTATCTTAGGATTTATTTAGTGATCAAATTACAAGATTTTTTTAAAAGAAATATCAAAGACCAAAGTGTAAAGAAAATAAAAATATCCATTTTTAACTTTGCTGTAGCAGACACTTGGATTTAAAAAAAAAAAAAAAAAAAAAAAAAAAAGTGAAAAGTTACTCATTTTGTTAATCATTGGATTTTCAAGCATTTGATACATTGGATTTTTTTTCTTTTTAAAATGAAAGGAAGGAAGAAAAAAACAAAACAACACTTCCAGGTTTTAAAGAGTCGAAATACCTGGGAGACAAATGTAGAGTACCAGTACACAGCCAAACTATAGTAAAATAACACCTATTGAAATAGGCAATGTTTTAAAAAGCAATTAGAATTTTCAAAATATGAAAGTGAATATTGCGGGGGGGACTTGAGAATTTACAAAAATATTAAACACTATTGTTTATTTACAAGAATAATTTTGTACTTATAACATTCTGAAAACTAATACAATTGTATTAAAACTGAAATAGTTATGTACCTATTTATAAAGAAATATGAAAATTTTATTCATAAATTTATAAACACTAAATTATAAAAATGTGTACCAACTATAAAGAAATCCTTATTTAGCCTTTTATAAAATTCAAATCAATTGGTAACTATTTCAATAAACACTAGTGTATTTTTTTTTTTTTTTGGTAATTTTCATATACTGTTCAATAAGACAAAGAACTTTCTTCTATAGTACATAGTACTGCACTTAAATTCATAGTCTAACTTCGCAGTAAAGTCATCATTTCACAGTTGAAATGGCGAGATGTAACCATAAGTTACATGCTAATAGTTTGTATCACTTTGCATGTAGAATTCTCTTCTGGCATCTTGTTTCCCAGTCAACTTTGATCTTCAAAAAATTTAAATGCAAAAACAAAAAAAACAAGATGACCATTTAGATAAATGGTCATCTTGTTTTTTTTGTTTTTTTATTGTTCTCTCTTAAATGTTTTTATTTTTCTCATTCTCTCACTTAGTAACCTGTAGTGAAACAGATAATCAGTTACCCCCCCAAAAAGTTAGTTTTGTGTGCAATCTGCCGAAGAAAAATTACCAAAAAGTAGTCAACAAAAATCTATATCAATGACTAGAAGCTATGCTAATGTTCTTCCCTCCCCTGAATGGCGTGACCAATCAGAAAATTCACTGTGAACAAGAGTCTTTTTTTCACTTATAAAAGGAGATGATTTTGTTGAGCTTGGTGGAACGAACACGTGTTGTTGTTGGGAGAAGTGAAGGTTGGATGTGTGACCCCATTTTGTTGTTTCTACGTTGTGTGTTGGACTGTTACATCGGACTATCGTGTGAACTGTGATTTGGCTACAAGAAACAGAGGAAATCTATTTTTCTTTACTACAACATAACCTCTTGCATCTTTGTCTTGGTTTAGATGAAATGATTTAAAATATTAAAATTCTCTTAATCTACCACAAAGTTGTCTTCCAATAAGAAAATGTAAGACAATTGTCATGCATTCCAGTAAAATTGATTTTACAGCTCTGATCTAAAATGTAAATCCAGTCTAACAAGTGCCTGATATTTACCACTATATAAAAGGAATGTTGTCAGAGTGACTAACATTTCATAATATTTAGACTAACTAAAAGTAGACATGAGAGGATAATATTTATACAGGCTTTTCAGGGAATTTTTAGCCGACATGAAATGGAAAGACTTCATTGAATCAATTGCTAAATCTGCAGCTAGGAAAGTTGGTCTTGTATCATGCTAGACAATTTTTCTCATCAGAATCTTAAATATTTACAAGTCTACAATTTCTCCTTGCTTTGAATATTGCTACATCTCATCTGGTGCCCTGCTATATATGTAGAGATTCTTGATGAAATCCAAAGAAAAATCTGCAATGTTATTGGTCTAGACCTGGCATCTTGCCTTCAGTGACTTTCCCACAGCCATAACAGCTTCCCTTAATTGTTCTGATGAACTTTCTATGATACTTCAGTCAGTTAATATGCCATGCATGATACACACTTAGGTGATCATGTATCTTTTGATACATGACAGACAAGGCAGATTCCAACCTACCCCCAGTAGGTTGCTGTTGCTTTCTGCAGTAGACCAGTTGCCATCCAGCTATAGAACCCAGTCTGTCCTGCTATTTACCTATAGCTAGTGGGAGAAGAGGATTCATACCTTTTCTAAAGGTATTAGCACGTAAGTGAATGTGATGGATTAGACTGGAATTCGAACTCAGCTCTTCGATTCTGCAATCCAAGCCCCTACCCATTATTCTACCATGCCTCCTTGATACTTAGGCTATAAATTTAAGCACCATGCTAGATTGGCAGCAAGGTCTCATCATTTTACAATGGAAGTGGCTAGATGTAACCTAAGTTCCGTTTTCTATCTCATTTAGACTTGTGGAACTTTCTTTCAGCTTCTTTCTTCCTAGTCAACTTTGATCTCTAAAAATTTAAATTCAATGTCAATCGTTATTTTCTGCCTTAATTCTTGTTCTTTTATTATTCTCTCTCCTTAATAGTGTTTTTTTTTGTCTTGTATTCACTAACACTAACCCCTTCTGTCCTAGTGGCTTTATTGCCAGGCTTGTGCTGAAGTGATTAACAAAAAGTTTTATACACAAATATCACAGTATGAATAAGTGCAAGGGTTGCTGAAGAACTATTGTCACTGAAAACTAAATCAGTTTAATAAAGATTTTAAGTCATATTTTAAAACCATGGACAGCTCTGTGCATGTCACAAAGTCTGTGATATGTGCATCACCAGTTTCTGTTATCTCTAAACTTGATCTTCACAAACCATGTGGACTATAGTAGTGAAGAATGTGTTTCTGAACAAGTTCCTGTTCTAAGCTCTACAATAAATGCCTTGCTGTCCAAATTATTGGAAATCCTTTCTTGTAGTTCTGGTTTTTAAGAACTGTAGCAAACAATCAGATCCTTTAAATTATCAACTTATTAGCCTTCTACCACTTTTTGGCAAAAGTACTAGAGGCTCTAATCAATTTGTAATTGGTTAAGCATCTCATCTCGCAGTCTCTTATCAGACAAATATGGTTTTTGCTTCTCTAGGTCAACTGCTAAAAGAGTCCAAGCTTAAGGAAAGTGATTATTAGGCTGTTGCTATATATAAAAGGTAATCTGTTGGTATATAATCCAAGTGGGTCCTAGTAATATAAAATATTAAAACTGATCCCCAAAAGAGCTCAATGTATTATTACAAAGCAAACAAGTGTACACAATTTTTTATTTTTGTAGTGTTATATATAAATAAAAATAAACAGTACTTAAATTTTACTGTTGTCTGCAAGAAAGTTTCATGTGAACATAAATGTGGTGCTTCTTTTTTAAGTACCCGAGGGTAATACAGCAGTAACATTAACCACCTTTATGTCTATATGGAACTTTTAAGTCACAGACAACAGTAATATTTCAGTACCATATTTATTATACTATGCAGAAAATTAAATTTCTTTCCAGTTCACTCCAGGTTTACAAATAAAGCTTCTCCTGGAGAAATTGATCCAGATTCTCCACAGTTCAATAACTTTTTTTCTTTTTTTTAAATAAAGTATAACCTACTTACCAATGGCTTCCCATGTCCATTGCTTGAAAGCCACATCTTCACAATTCATTTCATCAAGCAGTGATAATTTTACCCACATTGACTTTAATAACCCGGCAAGTTCATTCTGGGTAAAAAAAAAAAAAAAAAAAAAAAATATATACTTTTATTTAAAAAAAAATATTGGATTACATATATAAGCATGTAAACAAGTTGCATATTTCTATATAAAAAAAATTATCTATCAGGTCTATATTTTTCAAACAAGCAATATGGCGTTTGTTTCTTCAGGTCAACTGCTGATGTACTGATGCTAATTGCAGCAAGTATCTATTAAGCTCTAGATAAGAACAGCTGTAGCTTTAAACATCTTGAACACTTTTTGACAAGGTTTGGCATACAGGTCTTCACAAATTGAAAAGTTACAGTATCTCTGGACAAATTCTTGAATTGTTCCAGTCTTGTCTAATTATGAATGTTATCCTCAATGGCCACTATTCCAGATACTTTCTTACTAATGCAGGTGCCCCCCCAAGGCTCTATCCTTGGTCCTACATTTTAATTTATGACCCTCCTGATGACATCAGCTCTCAACTTGGTATCTATGCTAATGACAACCATTTACTCTTGTCTCAAAAATCAGAGCAGCTCAATAAGGTCAAATTGGTGGCTGATGTCAAAAACCAACTTGTAGCAAAGAAAAGTTGGTTAATTTTAACGCCTCCAAAACTAATCTCTATTAATCATCTGTGAGGCCCCTTTCTGCCTGTCATCAGCATGACTGATGCTAACCTCCAGGAGAGTGACTACTTGCATCTTATCAGGCTAATGTTCTCAGCTGACATGAAGTGGAGAGTCTATATTGAATCCATTGCTAGGTAGGCTGCTAAGAAAGTGTGTTCACTGTGCTGTTCCAGATATTTTTTTCTCTCCAGAATCTATCTTACACATCTACAAGTCTACCATTCATTCAGGCTTAGAATATCAGCTTCAGTCTTTCCAACTGCTATAATGTTGCCTCCCCATGCCCTTTTTTCTTCATAAATACTTTCATGGTAATTTTTCAGATAAGGTTTTCACTATGGTACCTAGACTTTATGAATTTAAGCACAGTACTAGACTGGCAACAAAGTCCCATTGATATAAAGTTGAGTTGGCTAGATGTAACTACAAGTTACATGCTAGCAGTTTCTCAAACTTCTTGCTTATGGAACTCCCTTCTGACTCCATGCTTTCCAGGAAATTTTAATATTCAAAAACTTAATTGCAATGTCAATCACTATCTACTGTCCTGATTATTTCTCCTGTACTCACTCCTTAGCAGTGTTTGTTTTCTAATTCTTCCACACCCAGTAACCCCTTGTGTCTCAGTGGTTTTAATTCTTTACTTAGGATGAACTTGTTAAAAGAAAAAATATATTGATGGTCAAGGGATTGTTTTGCATGTTCTTACAAGCATTTGTTTGGAGTTATTTAATGCCACATTATTGTGGGCATTAAAAAAAAAAAATAAAAAAATAAAAAAAAAAACTACTACTGGTAGTTCCCCCCCCCAAAGTATTGCTGGTATTAAAACCTATTTTATACTTTCATAGTGTTTTGACCTCTTGGGGGAGGGGGGTACTATTTTCCCATAGTTGGGACCCTGACAGGTGCTACCACCCCAGGTCAACGTGGACTTGGGAACACCAACAATTAAGAGGTGGTTCCCCACTCCTCAGACCCCCTGATCAGAGGCCTTGAGAGAGAGACTTCCTTCCTTTTTTTTTTAATACCATTGGAAAGACATGTATACATTAGCTTTCTCCTGCCCAAGCAGTAAAATAGAAGAACACTGAACTTTCTACCCTTGGGTGGCAACCAGTAGGGGAAAATAACTGGTCTGAATTCAAATCTGGAGAAAGCAGAAACAAACCAACACTCTTTTCTCAAGAAAAGTAACAAGAAATTTTGACTTGATAAACTTAATTATGAAATTGTTAAATTTCACAGTGACCTGTTACTGGCTACAGCCAGTTCAATGCTCCCTGGGTGAATGCCAAAATGAGAGCTTTATTCATATGATGTGCCCGAGTTACAGTAAATGACTACCAAATTCAAGACCTTGTATTAAACTGAATTTAATAAGCAAACCCACACTTTAGGGATTACTTCAGATTGAGCCAGGAATTAACACCTGTGCCAAAGCTGAGGTAACATGAAATTAACATGTAGGAGTGTAGAGGACCATGTGGGTTTACACATTAAATTAGAAATGTGTGCAACTCCTGGTAGAATATTAAAGGGTCCAACTACAAGAACAATGCCGGACTCAAGTTAAGTCCGGCCAAAGATGTAAAAAGACAATCTCTCTCTCTCTCACAAATATATGTATTAACGTGTTTGTATGTGTGTGCGCATTGGTGTTTGTTTTTTTGGGGGAATGTTCGTATATACATGTATGTATAATGTTCATGGCGTCTTCCACAAATAGGAAGACACAGATCTAAGAGCTTACATTGTAGTTGCTGAAATGAAGTGAAAAAGAGAGCAAGGTGAGAAGTAGCCCAGTATTTATAGTGTAAGGAGAATGACCCCTAGTGACAATTAAGGAATTAAGGAGGCGCTAACTCCAACAAGTGTACTTACAACTTTAGATATAATTTCCAGCAACTTCAGTTGATTTGGCTTCATTTCAGAAGGATAAAGTATACGAACATCATTAAAGTATTCAGATGCAATATAGTCACCCTCACAATAGGGATAACCACCAGCTTTGATGCTGAAATAAAATAAAGTTGTAGCGAACAAAACAAGATCTAGATTTAAAATTCAAATGCTAAGCACAGACTCATTGATTTTGTTAAAAATTAAAGACTCAAATTTACAAACTTTCCTTAACACAGACACACAAAAGCAAATCCCAAACAAAACATGAAATTTCACACCTTGATGCGAAATTTTTCGGTCAATAGAAAACTAGCAAACATTTAAAAACAAAATTCAAATCTTCAATTCTCAGAAATTTAAAATTTAATTCTCGAAAAAATTACAAACCTTTTCACAAGCCAACACAAAGTTTGTTAGTCGTCCAATGGAAAGGACTGAATCATATCCGGGAGTGAATACCCAAATGACCTTTTCAAGCCCCCATAAACAAAATAAAAGACAGGCAAGTTCACTGGTCACCAGAGAGTAGACTAGCATATTAACACGTCCCTTGACAAACGTCAAGCAATCGTTTGTATCTCTACCTTTCTCCCTCACCTCTTTTTATACTTGATAAATGAACGGAACATTTTAAGACTGAGCGATTACTTCAAAGACATTCTTACACTACGATAACACTCATACATACATACATTCCTGCCTACATACACAAACTCATTCTTGCAAGGACTACTACAAACATTGACGACCTTGTATCAACCAAACTACATTAATTTATATCCGCGAGTATATACGGTAATACTTTAATGTCCTATAGCTTCATAAAAAAAAAAAAAAAAAAAAAAAAATTATTACAGAATTCTTCATTTCATTCGATCATTTACTAGCATCTCCGGAAGTAGTGACCAAAATAACTTGTCATTGCACATTGTAAAAAGTGTGAAGTTTATTGAATATCTCAAACATTAATATTTTGCAAAAGTCAGATTGAAAGCAAAAAAGTTCAATTTCTTGCAAATATTCAATACTTACACAGCATTTTCCTTACACTGATGAATTGCTACCATGTACTCCAATCCTTTTCTGTTCAGCAAGCAATAAGCCAGGTACAGGTTTCTGATGTTAACAACAAAATTCCTTAAAATGCGTTGATTTTTTGTCAAAAATTGATTGTAATGCGGTGGTTTTAAAATTTCTGTGGAAAGACAAAAATATTTCAGGACATTTTACACTTGGCATATTGATGTTCATTTCCTCGCCAAACCAACTTTCAATGGCAGGCAATTGTACAGCAAGAAGATGATTATACAAGTCAAAGTGTTTTTTGGGCCATTTTTTTTGTTTCTTTGGTAAGCAAGTGTATTAAAAAAAAAAAAAAAAGTTGGTTTTGCCTGGTCAAGACGAGTACAAAAATGATTCATTTTACTGCGCAAAAAAAGTAATTCATTCGAAATATTTAACAACTAAATAACCGATTCAATTTAAAAGTTAGGGGTCGATTTATTTTTTATTACTTAGACTATTTAATTACATACCGATAAAAGATGACCTAAAAGGGCGCTAATCAGCTATTTTTTTTTTAAAAATCGATTCCTATCAATATAATTTGTTTGATTTAGAGTATTTTGCTTACTGGAAATAGTAAATTTAATAATCCTTTAGCTTTTAATCAAGATGAAAGCCTTTTCATTTATAAAGCTTCATAAACCTTATTGCTCTATCAATATTTTGAACAGGACACACACCATTTCTATCACTCACGATGAAGCCACGTTCCGTTTTCTGGGTACATCTTGCTCGCCTCAGTCAGGAAATTTTGTCTACCGTCCTAGGTAGACAAAATTTATGCAACGCCATATTTTCCGTTCGGCACGCAACAAGCAAGGTAAAAAAATGGATTCAGAATGTGGCTTCAGCCTGAGGGATAGAAAAAAAATACACTTTTTTGGAGAAGTCCCGCTTGCCTCATGGAAAGTGCTATTTTTTGTAATCCATAATCGAAGCTGGAGTCACAGAATTAGGTTTGAAAACTTGGACATTGCAAAAAAAAAAAAAAAAAATCCAGTCAATTGGATTGGCGCTCCTTCTGCAGTGAAGTGTCAGTTTTAGCTAGAACATGTGCAGGAAAAGATGTCTAGGTAGAAATTGATGAGACGGTTACCTCCAAACGTAAATAAATTATAACCGGGGTCGTAGATTGAAAATGGTCTGGCTTTTTGGTGGAATTGAGTTTCAAAGATGTTTTTGGTTCCATTATTGCGAGGAACGAGAATCCAGGGATGCAAACACACTTATGCCACTAAGCGAACATTTTGTTAAACCCGGTAGACCGGAATATCCACACCCAAACAGTCGAAAGTCTGTGGAAGACTATGAAGAATATATTCATCCGACCTGGACACCATCTTAAAGCAATATTGCTAGTTTGTTTTTAAAAGCAAACCCTCAACCTCCTCAGCGCCTCCAGTTTCCTGACTTGAGACGAGCAAGATGTACCCAGAACCCAAATAAAAATTGCTATTTTGTAAATAAGCATGCTTATAATCACGCATTTTAAGACTCCAAATTTTAATAAATATTTGAAACTTAAATTTGTTATTTCCTTTCTAGCATTTTTTATTTTATAAATAATCATGCTCTGTGCAAAGTTTAAGAAAAAAAAAAAAAATTTGTCATTGCTTTTCTACACAACTTAAACGAATTTACCAAATAAAAACTCAATACAAGCTTCACTTTTCAATAAATGAGACGAGTAATAATAGCTAAAAAGGCCGTTAATTAAGGTTCCGTTCCGAAGTGTATATAGAATGGCGGACGGATGAACGCGAATGAGTCCGAAATTTTATTGTCGATAAGTCCAAAAACAGATTTTATCAAAAAATTTTATTTTCGAATTAAGCATGTAAATTTAGAGACTTAAATATAAATATTCGGTGAATTTTTATTAGATACTTAGCGCGAGGCTTAAAAAGCAAGTTACCCAAAAATCCTTAGCAAATTCGAAGAGATCATGGAATTGGATGATGTACTGAATCATACCTTATTTGAAAAATCAAGGTAATGACTTTTGATCACATTTTTTAATTCAATTCATGTATTTAGCGAGGGAGATTTTACAAAATATACTGGAGTTTTATCACCGCAAACATAGGTTTTAAAAGTAGCATTTAAATTTGTATACCGTACGTACGTGTTACTTTTTTTTTTAACTGATTAAAAAGTATCAATTTTAGAATTTTTTTTCTTTTACAAAAACGAATTACATTTTTTTCTGATTAAAATTCTTTTTGGCAATAAAAATTTTAAAAGAAATTTTCATTAAGGTGAAGAAGAGTTATCCAAGTAACTATTTTAAATGGCTTCTTGCATAATTCCATTCCCCACCCACTCCAAAATGGAACCCAAAACCGTTCAAATATTCCTGCAACTTAAAATGCAGCATGAATTTAGAAAAAAAAAACTGCATCTTTCTTTAAGAACCGATGTAGAAACGGTGTTTTTAGGTGTCCATTCATCCATCCTAGATTTGAGTCAAACCGTTTGACAAACTTAGTGTCTCACCTATCAGTTTTATCCTCAGTACACGATTTGTGTTGAAATTTCAATTAAACTTCATTAGTCTCAAATAGGCACTTTCCAATTATGAAAATTAATATTTTTTCTTTTAAGTGAATGAGGGTTTTTTTTTTTTGTATTGCCGATAAAGTTTTAAAATGGAAGTGAATAATGCAATTATTTTTAGTTGCATTTTATAATTAAACGATAAAAGTTAAAAAAACGCAACCCAAAATAAACCCCCCAAAAAATAAACCAATTTCACGTTTGACATTGAATGCTCAAGCATTTTTTTACAAAATTACTATTATAAAAGACAGTGTTCTGTGATTATGGACATTCTGGGCAATAAAAAAAAAGGAGCCACTATTTTCATAAAAATAAGAAGTCATTTTTTTTAGCAGTAGTGTAATCATAAATTTAATTTTCCTCAAATAAATCAGTCAGATTTTTAGTCAAAAAATAAATTATATCCACTTTCATCGAATTATTGACCCAAAAAGAAAAGGAGTAACGAATCTTCAATATTTTCATTGCATTTTTAAAATGTATTGAAGGTTTCTGAAAAAGCGACAAAATATCGCTTTTTCAGATGCAAGTTTTCGAAAAGAAAACCTCAGCCATCGATTGAGTTGAGAATTTAATTATCTACGTCCTAATTGCTTGTTGCATTCATTTTGTGAGCATGTTAAATTTGTTAAAGAAAATCGTTTGTTTTTTTTTTTTCGAATATTTAAGAAAAAAAAAAAAAAAAAAAAAAAAAAAAGACACAGAAACCTTCAGGTGGCGAAGGTCTACCTGCTTTCAAAAATAAAATATCTGAAAGTTGTTTTTAAAATCATTTTTTTACGTCTGTTGATTCACTGAATGGAATTGGAGCCAGTGCGGCATTACGTTAAAAATAAATTGCCAGCAAACAAGTTTTTGTTCACGTGTTTTTTTTAAAGAGGAAAAAAAAAAAACATTTAACTTCGTTAGGCTGTGACACTTCTTAGAATCGAAAATTGAATTTTGTGATTTTAGAAACGGGGGTCCTGTTCATAATATCGACATTGTAAAAATTGGTGCCTGACTTTACTGGACAGGCAAAATAAATTTACAAATATCAAATTTTAAAAGTGAGAAAGCATTGTTTGAATGTTTAATTTCATGAAACATCTTTTTTTTTTAAACTTTAATGAAGCAATAAACAGATAGCTATACTCTTATGACCTGAGAATGGTCAAGAAAAAAATTGTTTGAATTTTTTTTTTTTTCTAAGTAATCGTCTTGCAATTTAATGGAGATTAATTCAACCACCATAAAGCAAATTACTTCCATTTCTGCATTAATTTTATTTCTGTATTAAAGCGTTAGCAATTAATCCAGTAACCCTTAAAAAAAAAAAAAAAATTAAAAAAAAAAAAAGGTAGTAAAAAAAAATCTTAAAACCGTAACTGGAAAAAATCGTTTTTTTGTAGTCTTGGCTTTTTTAACTTGAACTTCTGCTTGCAATTAATTATCGTTGTCAATGAATCGATGTCACTCACTTTTTTGCAGGGGGGGGGGGTATTAAGCAAATCGGCGCACATTCAAAAATGTGAAAAATATTATTGAAGCACGTAACAAGTGGAGGACACCTGCGTTAGTTACCCAAAAATTAAAAGGAAACGTACGCTTAATTCTAAAATGTCCCCCGGTTTTTTAAAGTTTCAAATCAAACTTATTTTAATAAAGAGATGCGTATTTCAGAAACATCTCCAAGATTTATTTAAAGAAGAAAGTGGCACAAAGTTATAAAAATGAAGTTTTTTTACTTACTTGGAATCGGTCTAATAGGAATAGGCTCTCTCTCCTCTTGGAGATATTTCTGTATTAGGATTTCATATGCAAGCTCTCGGCAACTACAGTCACTTTCACTGCAAATACTGGAATCGCAAGACATTATCGACGATATTTTGCTATAAAGAAAGAATTGACTGAAAGCTCGTATTCAATTTTTTTAACACCTCCAAAATAGGCTAGAATGTTAATGTTGACTTTTCATTCAAACTGAAACCACATGAATAAGAAATTAGGCTTTTTATATAACATTGAAGAAAGCAACGAAAACGTCTTTACACGTCACAATCTGGTGCGCGCCACCTACAAAAAAAAAAAACTTTGGCCGGCAGGTTGCCGAATTATGGGCGCCACGAAATTTTGAATTTCGTCTAATTACGTAGGTCTTTTTCGAATTATTAAAAATACAAGTTGGTTTAACTTCGGCTATTGATAAAAAGAAACTCTCTTGTAGTGTTTCTTTTTAAGGTTACCTATGCGTCATTACGGTATATGAAGGATTGGTTGGTAATGGATGAGTTTTTGTGGTGAATAAGCCAATTGTAACGAATGAAGATATTTATTTCTGAATATTAACAGAAAATGTAACACAAGGCCGAAATGGGGAAGGGGGATAAGGACGATCTTCTGTCTTAACTTTAAACTTAGCTAGCCACAAACGCTGACCCAATTATACAAATAATATTCCTTGCACCAAAACTACGCATTCTTACGTACCTTTCTCACCATACCTCAATGTCGCCATGAAAATATTAACTAGTCCCCATATGTACAATTCATCGTCTGTGGGGGGGGTAATAAAACAACAATTTAAAAAAGTAGCCCCAATGAGTATTTACAATATGAAATAAAACTATTTACAAGAAACTAAACAAAAATTTTAGTAATAACCCCCCGCCCTAATCACTAAATGTGACAGAAACGTCAGTTAACTGGACGGAATCAATGTGGGACTATAATAATATAAAACATTAATTCATCCCAAGCACTCACACTCATTCAGACACAACAACAAATACGAAAAATCACACACGAAACGAAAGTCGCCCCGCATCCACCAGAGAACTAACATCACTCACCACCTAACGAAGGAGGGGATGGGGAATTATACTTAAAGAAAAAAATAGGGACATAAATAAAAGGAGCCAATAAGCATAGATACCCTAGCTAAGTTAAATGAAAAAAGGAAAATAAAGATTCAAAACTAAACCTAAACTAACCTAATTTCGGAATTGCTGCCTATGTTCAACCCAGGAAAAGCAATATCCTGATGCCTAAGCAGCATCAAAGTGCCACACAAACGCGCAAGATTCACCCACCTTTTGCCAAATTCTGATAAAGTTAGCCGCCGCTTTTCTGAACTAATCTTGACTTTAAGCTGATGCTTAAAGTACAAGATCAGTTGGGAAGAGGTGAACTTCTCGCCTCCATAGAATCCCTTCTGACGTCTCGTCCAAATCCCGACTCTCATAACACCCAGTAAGCATAAGAATACATAGTTCAGCCTTCGTCAACGGCGGAGCCACATTGCTACAAACAGAAGCGGCCTCAAAGACAAAGAATTTTCCGTACAGCATGCGGACCATGAGGCCTTGAACAAACTTGCACAACGGCACTACCACTCTACATTGAAAGAAGGCGTGACCCAAGGTCTCGACCTCCTCACCACAGCGTCGACAGTTTGGATATTTCTCCAAGTCCACCGTGCAAAGTCTTTTGGCGACCCAGTGGGCCCCACGCATGACCAGCCAGGTGACTGATGCCTCATTGTTATTGAGACATTTCAACCCGGGCACCAAGGCCATATTGAGCGAACCTCCTGCTTCGTAAGACCGAGCTCGTCAATCAGCTCATCACGAACTGCCCCCCTAACTAACACCTGATATAATGCCTTACGAGACCGATTCGCGACACATTCGATCTAGGAACCGGACGCGAAGCATATATTGACGAATCTCAATGTTAGGCATACCTAAACCGCCTTCAGATGGATGAAGGCAACAGATCTCCCGAAAGACTCTGGCGGCCTTGCCTCCCCACAAGAAGGAGAACAAGAGCTTTACTAACGCCATTAGTGTGTCATACGGAAGTGGAAGCACAGAGAGTCGGTAAAAAAAGAGAATCGGGTAGATGTGTGAAACACATACTTCCGCCCTCCCCTTTAAAGAAAGATTCCTCCGAGACCACAGATTAACTGCGATCTCGGCCTTCCCTTGTACCTCCGACCAATTCATTTCCAACTAGGACCGAACCAGACGCCGAGAATCTTGACCGGCCTATCCGTCCAAAGGAAAGGTCCGGGAAGAGAAACACCCTTCCACGCACCCAACCGCAAGCCAACAGACTTATCGCGGTTGATCTTGGCCCCTGTCACCATCTCATAACTACTGATTTCTTTGCTTACTTCGTCAATCTCAGCTCTGCTCGAGACAAGAACCGAAACGTCATCAGCATAGGCGGAATACCTGGGCGAGGTGGTAGCACCAGGTAGTGAAATTCCACGTAGGACCGGATTCGTCTTTAACTTGCGAAGGAAATGTTCCAACGCAAGAACGTAAAGCAAAGGTGAAAGCAGACAACCTTGACGAATGGAGCGAGACAATACGAAAGGCTCTGATCGTACCCCATTCACCTCCACCAGCGCACCGGGAGTCGCATACTGAAGTCGGATCCAGGTGCGAAAGTACGGCCCTAAACCGGCCGCCGAAATCGAATTATTAAAATACAAGCTGGTTTAACTTCTGCTATTGGTAAGAAGAAACTCTTAGGGGTGCGTTTTTTTTAGGTTCCCTGAGAGTATGCGCCATTACGGTATATGGAGGATTGATTGGTAATGGATGAGTTTTTGTTGTGAATAAGCCAATTGTAACGAATGAGTGGGTCGCGAATCTGATTAGCTAGCTATAAGATAGTGACGACAAGCCTCAACCCAATTTCCCTTTTCAGCCTTGTGCCACAATTTTGTACTCGTACAAAATAAATCTAGAGAAGAAATTCAATGAGATATATGAATAAAAACAAAAAGGAAAACTTATGGTAACCGACGCATTTCGTCCTCCCAGGGACTTTTCAAAGCAAATTCAAAGATTTTATTTTTTGCATTATTCATATTGTCCTTTTACAGATATATTCTATCTGAAAAATTTTACATATGTCCAACTAATCGTTGCCGAGCACACTTGTCTGCTAAGGCAAACACTTACATACACAGGCACATTTGTGTTTGTTCAACACCTACAAACCCCACTACAACTATACTGAGTGCAAGGTTCATACAGGGCCTGGAAACCTTGAAAAGTCCTAGAAAATTGGAAGGGTCTTTTCCAAGGCTAGAAAAGTCCTGGAATTTTCGGTTTGGTTTGAATTGGATTCGTTTGGTTTGGCTTATTTACAGTATATCAATCTCAATGGGTTATTTAATGCCGACAAGATTTTTACGATTCATGTTACTTGAATATGTATTCTTTGTAAGACATCAGTTTGTAGATCAAGTTTCATTGATGTATTTTTGTAAAGAGGCTTTTTGTCAAATGTATTGCTAGTATTTTTACTATAAAAATGTACTTTTATACTTTCATAGTGTTTTGACCTCAGTTTGGGGTTAACTATTTTCCCATAGCTGGGACCCTAACAAGTGCTACCATCCCGGGTCAGAGTAGATCTGGAAACTGCAGCAATTTGTTGGTTCCACACTCCTCAAAACCTCTCAATTAGAGGTTTTGCTGCCGGATGTAGTTTGTCGTCATACCCAGGACTCTGGAATTTTCTAAATTGGACCACCCACCTATCCCTTTTCTCAATTCATGAAAATCAAAATGCTAAATCCCATAAATCTGGCATTTTTACAAGCTAAAATTAAATTGTCCTTTAAGAAAAAATGTTTTAGTCGTCAGTAATGTTATAGACAAGCGTATGGTTGTAAGAAAGAAATACGACAACAGTAGAAATAGATTTACGTGATTTATTTCAATAGGAACGTGTGGGTTTGGGACAGCTACCTTGTGGTATAGTTCATAAGCCGACTGAAGATCTGGGTTGATCTCTCATAGTAGTTCTCGTTGGTTGGCAGAAACACTTTAAAATATTATTTTATTTTTCGACCGGAACTCGTGCGTCGGGAATATGCGCAAAGGCGTAAATATGGTCATTTTGTGACGGGGTCTTGTTCTGTTCACATCCGGCTCTCGCTCTTGAGTATGTTAGTTTATTTGCCTGCAAATCATCCGAGATATGTCTTATTTTATTTTATAACAGTAATATTTGGCAAATATTGTGAACGGTGATTTGTTTCCTTGATTAGAACGAGTTCATGACTTCGTAGTTACTTCTGTATTTTCTCGTCTCGGTGATTGGTAAGAATGTGAAGGCGTGTCTGCTAGCCTCACTCAGAACTCAATAGAAAAGAGGAAAAGCAAAGATAAAAAAAAAAACAAGTAAAATTAAAAACATCTCCGTCAAAGATAAATTAATTTACACACTCATTGAATTTGTAGGAAAATAATAAAGTATTTTATAGTTCAAAAACTTTATCATTATTTTTAAAATTTGAACACTTAAAGAAATTTTATTCACATGTCAATTTCAAAAGTAAAAACGTCAGCAGTGAGTTCATGCTGAAAAAAATAGATATTTTACGCGCCCCGTATCAATGTGTATCTATGTATAAACAACATTTGCCAAAAGTAACAACTTTGAGAATCAAATTTGACTCAGAAAATGTAGACGGGAAGGATGTTAGAAAATGTGCCTTTGGTTTGGTGTGTCTTAGGATAGATTAGCTAAAATGTGTAGTCTTTTTGTGAAAATTTTTATTTGTAGTTCTATTCATTAAAAAAAACTAAAAGTAAAACCAGTATGACATTGCTAGTGTGTGTGTGTGTAATATTTCAAAATTTGATTATAAAAGGTTACAAAATGTAACCTGGATATAAGAGACCCGGATATAAGAGAAACCCGGATATAAGAGAGATTTTATCTGGTCCCAAATTAGAGCCTGTGTTAATGTATATAAAATAGACCAAACCCGGATATAAGAGAAACCCGGATATAAGAGACTTCTTCTCCGGTCCCGACAACCGTCTTACATCCGGGTTACACTGTATATCCCTTTTTTTTTCTTTCTTTTTTTTTTTTAGAGGAAATCACCACTTCTAAATTTTAATCCACAAAAAACACGTTCATTGATTACAGAATTAGTAGTAATAACTCCAACATAAGTACATGCAATTCAGCTCTAGAATTTTTATAGTAAACCAAAAATAACATTCCCAATTAGAAGTATCGCTACAATTTTTACCTACTTCCGTGTTTCACTCCCTCACCTATTTTTTTTCTCTCAAACAAATGGAAAAATGGAAGTGACGTTTCACACACGGTTTGCCTACAAGCAGGATTGTTCATAATTCCTTATGAAGAATTCCTTATACAAGAATTCCTTATTAAACTTCTTCAAATTCCTTTTGTTTATACATGCATGATATTTAATCATAGTACCATAAATAAAAGTTGTTATTTTTATACTTGTTAATGAGTGTTGTTGAAGTTAAGTTTACTGGCAACACTGATGACTTTTTAGTCCTTCACAAACATAGCTAGGGCAGAGAGGAGTCAAGACTGATCTTTGACAATTCTTCACTGTGGATACTGAAACACAAAAACACAACATGGGAGAGGCAGGATTGGTGCTAAGAGGGCTCGCCAGAGACAAACTAACAGACACAAACCAAAGTAAGAGTGTCATTCAGAGAAGTACACAGCAACAAGGCCATAATAAGATGTATATGTCGCAGGGGGAAAAAAGTGTCCTCTACTGGAACACATTCATTTTCAATGTTTTACTTATCCTTTATGATTTTTTTGTACTCTTTCACACATGTGTCAATCATGTAGACCCACACAAATTTTAAATACACGTTCTCTAACTTAAATGAAACTAGTCTTTAAATATTTTCTTCTTTGATATTGGTTTGTTTTGTTTTACAGCATATTAACCTCAATGGGTTATTTAATACTGACAATTTTTATTGCTGGTAATGTTTTTTTTTTTTTCAAAGATGTATTGTTGGTAATTTTTTTTTTTCAAAAATGTATTGCTAGTAATAATTTTTTCCTTCAAAAATTTATTGCTCGTAATAATTTTTTACAAAAAAGTATTTCTGGTATTAAAACCTATTTTTACACTTTCATAGTGTTTTGACCCCAGTTTGGGGGTTAACTATTTGCCCATAGCTGGCACCCTAACAGATGCTACGATCCCAAATCAGAGTGGACCTGGGAATACCAGCAATTAAGAGGTGGTTCCATGCTCCTTAAAACTTCCTGATCAGAGGCCTTGCTGTCAAACGCAGTTTATCGTCATACCCAGGATGGCTTCTTTTATTGTCATTGTGATACTTTCTTTTGTTAATATATGCATTGTCATTTGTTTCATATTGTTTTGTGTTTTATTACTTGGACTCACATTTGAGTCCACAATGATTTTTATGGGAGAAATAACACCAGGAGACACATGTTTTCTACATAAACACAACAAGCATTCCTGCAACAGAGTGAATGCCAACTATGACTACTAGATAGACAGACATATTTGGTTGAGTCATAAGTACCATATTTGACAGCATCTAAGGCACACATTTTTTTACTAAAAATATCTTTCAAAATTCTCCTGCATCTTATATGCCATATGTAGGTTTACTAATTTTACTAATTACTAATTTTTTCTTGATTTGCCCTGCTGAAATTAAGGTGTGTCTTATACACCTGTGCATCTTATATGCCATCAAATACAGTAATTTCAGTTTAGAATAACCAATCATGACAATGACTGTGTCATCCTAACTAACCGTTCCTTAAATATATCATAACAGATGAAAAATGGGTTTCATATGACAATGTTCAATGCAAAAACTGAACTCCATGGAAGAGAGATAATATTGTATGCACATTGAGATCAGCAGGTTATCATTTATTTAGAGTTCTTAAAATGCAGTGAAATGCTAAATGCACATTTATAAATCCAGCAGCTGTAACCTGTCCATAAAAATTTGGTCAAAAAGCACACTGCACTTGTCAATGGTGAAAAATTTTGTTCTCTTCTACAACAATGCAAGGCCATATACAATAAAAATAACACACAGGAAACTTAGAAATTTTGTTGGTCTGTTCAGACCCATCCCTCATATTCACCTGGCTTTGCACCAACCAACTATTACCTTTCTTGACCACTGCAAAATGCTCTGTTCAAGAAAGATGTTCCCTGATAAAAACTGGATTTAAATCTTTGTTGTAAAATTTTTCTCATCAAAATCTGTGGAATTTTATCGAAGAGTTGCCTGGTAAGTGGTAACTAGTCCTTGCAAATAATGGTGAATATATAATTGAATAAAATGTAATTATACTTTATTTTTTGAAGAATAAAATTGATAAAAAGACAAAAATTATTTATAACTCAACCTGAACTATTCTAGCAAAGACTACAATACTCACCTTGTATCTTCAAATCATTCTAATCTTTGTTTTTTTTTTCTTTCTCACTTTCATAGATATGTGTCTAATTCCATGAACCCTTCTCGGGTATATCATTCATTTGATCTGTGAGAGCAAGAAATCCAGCAAAATTAGATTAAAAAAAAAGGAAAGCCCAGAACCACATCAATTGTATTGTGGATATTAAAAACAATAAGGACACTAGTTCAAAAGGAACAATTATATTAAATCAATTGGTAAATCTGCTGCTAGGAAAGTTGGTTCACTCTGTCGTGTTAGGCAGTTTTTCTTGTCAGAATCTATCTTGCATCTTTATAAGTCTACCATCAGCTAGTTGATTTGTTTAATGGCATATCAACTCTTTATGGGTCATTTAATGCTGAAATTTATTTTTTGGGGGAGCTTTGGAGTAATAAAAATGTGGCGTGGAGCTACTGCTGCTGGCTGCTCAGACCGACCATGACCGATCTCTTCCCTGGCCTCCTGTTGACTGCTGCTGACTGCTGCCGACCGCTCAACCTGACTGTGACAGGTCTCTTCCCTGGCCTCCTGTTGACTGCTGTTGTACTTCACCGTGTGACCCCTTTTATGGCGTTTTTTATGGCTTAACAGGCTCGAAAAACGCCGCGAGTATAATTAGGAGAGAAGCATTTTTATTGGTCGAAAAATAGAAACTTTAAAATATTATTTTATTTTTCGACCGGAATATTATATATATAATATAGCAACAACTCTAAGTAGAGGCTTTATTTGACTAATTCAGCTTTAGCACTGAAAACACTTATTTTTATCATAGTGGATGGTTACAAGCTGGAGGGGAGATGGGATGTGCTTATTTTATTACCACATTACGTTTAAAAACAATGAATTGACTCTCTTTAGAAAATGGAAAAAACTGTTTACAGCTAAAACAATGAAGATATATTTTAATATATGTGTATATCCATTAGATGAAATTATAGACCTTCCTATTCAGACCAGCATACCAATTTTGGTTGTTATACTCACAATGTTTCGGCTGTTGTACTCTCCAGCCATCTTCAGGTATTTGTCATATTTGGTAACCATCTTGGAATTTTCAACTGAACACTTTATTCAATCCAGTGGGAACATAAAGCAGAGTGTTCTCATTCCACTTTTCATGCTTTATGAATATATCTCATAAGAGTTAATAATTACCAGTCTTATTCACCTTCATGTCTCTTGTCGATTTCTTCCATAACTACTAGATTTTTAATCAACGCTTTAATAATCCACTAGGCTATGTGCCTAATGGTAGAATTTTAAGAATAATATTTGTACTCAAGTATCCTAACTCAGGTGGTAGAATTTTATGATTATACTGATTCAGATGATGAAAGGTTTTTAGTGTTCTTTCTTTATCAGAGGTTTTCAGATTGTATCCATTTCTATGCTAGGTCTACTTAGATGGTTGTGCACTCTTTCAGTTATCTTCCATTGTTGTTTTCTATTATCATTCCACAAGGGTGACAACCACCCTTTTTCCTCCATGTCTGATTTCAGTCTCTCTCTCTCTCTCTCTCTCTCTCTCTCTCTCTCTCTCTCTCTCTCTCTCTCTCTCTCTCTCTCTCTCATTCCTTGTCACAACTGCATAGGATAGCATACATACAGTTCTTGGTCATTTTATTTTATTTTAGGGAGGGGTGGTTTGGAATAGATATCTCATAATATTTGAAATACTTTTGAATACTGTCCTGATGTAGTATTTTTTGTGATGTTTATAAATAAGCAATTGTTTTGTTGATAGCCTTTATAAGAAAATTTGCTTAGTTCTTCAAATAATCATTTTCTGCCTTGAAACTAGGAACAAACTTGGACTTTTAAATAACAGCTAAGGTTTATACCAAGCAAAGTGTGGTGAAATGAAGGTTAAAATTGAGAACACTGTCTAAAGGTCTACATAACTGATTTAAGAAGTCAGCAGATTGATTTGCTTCCCTTTATAATTAACTAGCAGTAGAGCCCAGCATTGCCCGGGGATGTAACAGTAAGAGATAGATCAAGTCTCGACCATCATAAAGACTGAAAAATAAAATTGACAAAGATTATTGTTTAAGGTTGACGGAGACGCATGTCTTAATTAATTTTTTTTTTTTTGGTGGTTTTTTTTTTTTTACGAATTGGTCAAACTCAAACAAAAACATTGTCTTCAATCGTTATGAGTCTATCGATTGAATAGAATTTTATTATAAACAATTGTCTTTTAAATGGAATTTTTAAAGCATTCTGAATGTAAAAATAAAGAAAAAAGTGTGCAAGACAATAAGAAACACTACCTGCCAAAAAAAAAGTGAAGTTTTGTTGAAATCGGTTGAAAAATGTAGGAAATCCCATATATAAACACACACACACACACACACACACACACACAAACAACCTGGGTTTTATAATAAGTATAACTCGATATGAGTTGTCCCCCTTTCATTCTCGCGACTGCCTCTTAATCGTGTTTTCAAATTGATTTCGTGCAAAAACAATTGTTTTTCCAATTTTTGGCACTGTCAGAACCACCGCAAGGTAATTTTACGTAGTCCTGTGAAGTTTTGTTGAAATCGGTTGAAAAATGTAGGAAATCCGATCCAATATATAAACATACAGACAGGCACACACACACACACACACAACCTGGGTTTTATAATAAGTATGATTATAGACTTTTTGCGCCTGTTTTAAGTTATTAAATGTATATGTGCTGCCTTTACAAAGACTTGATGCAATGTGATACGGTATTCTAAACATTTCTCCTGCAGCTGACTAACTGAGAAGATTATATCCATTGTGCTTCTTCTCTGTGTGAAACCACATTATGTTTCAGTGATGACTTGGGCACAAATCCATCTTGTAAGCCTATTAAGTAGAGGTCTTTCAAATATATTTATAAAGGTAATTCAAATTAAATGAAAAAATAATTTCCGTATACAAATAAAGCTTCTAGCCAATTTTAAAACATGGGCACGTTTTCTCATCACCCATCAGCTCATCAAACCGCAATTATATAAGAAAAATGTAAACAGCATACTTAAAAATCTCTTTAAAATCCAATTTAAAAAGCATGTGAAAAACAAAAAAGAAATATTAAAGAAATACGGGACACCAGCAGTGCAATAATGAAGACATTAGTATTTGTGAAAAAATAAAATATCTTTAACCTTATCTAGCCAACATTTTAAGAATATAATTTTTATTCTATACAGTTTTATGAAACTTCATAGAATTAATAATTTCATATTTTTATGCTACATTTGAAATAGTTTTTTTTTTTTTTAGTTAAATGTTACTTTTGAGTTTAATACATTGCTTTTATTTTTCTAAAATTTTCATACATGTTTGATGTCATAAAATATCTAATTGCACCCAATGTCTGCTTTTTAATTATTCTAAATTTTACAGTTATTTAATTGTCACATATCATATTACTTTTCCAATAGGGAAAAGTAGTCAAAGGTGAAGTATTATTTCCTTTTTGAACATCCATACCAAAAATAATCTAACATTTTCTAAAATGAAAATTCTTTTGAAAAAAAAAAGGTTCACAATCTAAAATGGCATTACACTTTATATTTCTCAATTCTTCAAATATGTCTTCTTACAAACATCAAAGGCATCAATTTCAAAATCACTCTGAAAAATTACAAGTAATTTTTTATTTTAAATAAATATTGAGTATAGTTTTTTCTTTGTCTAATCTGAAAGAAAATAACATGCTTTGTTAAATTATGCAAGCACCAATTGTCAGAAAAAATATTTTTTGTGTTTTATTGAATTATTTTTGGTAAGATTCAAGATCAATTTTCTGTATGTTCACACTTGATATTGCATAAGTTTTTACTGAAGTAACATCTTCAGGAATTTTTCTTTATATAATTGCAAAAGAACTTTTTGGACACAAGCCAAATTAAAAGGTACACGCAAGATATGGAAAAGGTGAGAAATAGAACCCCAAAAATATTTCCACAAAATTTGCTAATAAAATAACCAATTATTCCGTATGCAGTTTATTCATTAATGAATAAGTACTGAAAATTCAGTTTTAATCAAATAACTCCATAATTTTTAATAGATATTTTAAAAACAGGAGTAACAAGTTTTTTTTTTGTTTTTTTTTGTTTCTTTTTAAAGCAACCATTTTTGGAATACCTATTTACACACACACAATAGTCCCATGACTTATATGATTTTAAAGAGTTCAGTTTAGAAAATAGATTCAAAAATAATTTCTAATTGCAAATATATATATATATAATCATATATACATACATACACACACATCTATCTATCTATCTATTTATATATATATATATATATATATATAGGTGCTGAATGTAATATCAGTCAGCTAAGTGACAAATTTTATTTGTGTATCAGATGACCTGCCAATTGAGTTTAAGCATGAAACAGACTATTGGTGCTAGGTGTTGACCTCAATGTATAGGATTGGTTTATGCAGAATAAATTCTAGTAACCAAAATATACAATTCTTAATAGAGTGCACAATACAGAGTAGAGCAAATATAATTTATTTGAAAATTACAACATAAATATGTTATAAAATCACTACAAAAATAGCCATTTTTGTTTCAACACTTCTGGTGTATTATCAAGTGATGGTGTTGAATATAGAATAAAGAGTTTTAAAAGGTTTAAATCGACCAAACACCCCTCGATAGGGGAAACGTTGTTACATAAGCTGCAAATTGTCTTTTTCCTTTGCATTGTTCATTGGCGAATATTTGTTTTTCTATTCTACCCCTTTTGAATTTTATCCATTGAACCTTCTTTTTATCTATATATCTTTGCCCATGTAAGTAATATTTTAATAAGTCTGTTTGAATTCCTTTAATAACACTTTCAAACTTGAATTTTTGTAGGTGTGAATATGTGTGTGTCTCTATTAATGTATGTGTATATGATCGCTTATATATGCCTTTCATTGTATGTTGTATATTTTTTTTTTTTGTGTGTTGTAGACATCTATTTCCTGTTTCGTTCGTGTTTTTTGCATGTTTAAATATGTCCACGTGTTTGTGTATTATAATCTGATTGTGTATGTATTGTTTTTGCAAGATTTCATCCTCCCCTGCCCATATCAGCACTTCAAACCTATCTAAGTTGTAACAATGTTTTACATCCCCCATTAGATTAACGGTTATTCTAACTGAGATTTTGGCTTTTCGATTAAAACAAAATAAATAATAACATATCTATATTTTTTCCTCAGTTTCTTCTTTAAATAATTTTATATTTTAAATTTAATATAGATTAAATTTAAAATTGGTAATTTTTAATTTTCAATTTAATGGTAAAATTTAATATTAATCAGTTTAAATGATTTCTATTTTAGTCTAACCCTAACTTTAAGGCATTAATTATTATAACCAAGGTTCGTTGTCAAGTTTTTTGAATTCTCATACTTGTATTTTGATTGGTCATTGCAGCTTATGTAACAGCGTTTCCCCTATCGAGCAGTGTTTGGTAGATTTGAACCTTTTAAAACTCTTTTAAAATTACATTCAACATCACTTGATAAGATACCAGAAGTGTTAAAAGAAAATGGCTATTTTTTTAGTGATTTTTATAACATATTTGTTATAATTTTCGAATAAATTATATGTGTGTTGGGGGGGGGGTCGTGGTTGCTGCTTGAGGCGGTATGATTCAAAACCCGAAATGTGGACAGTCCATCACTGAAGGCCACCCTTGAGCCATCTAAAACGTATTATGTAACTTAGGAATAATTCAGTAAAGCTTTAAAACTTTGAACGAAACTGTATCGCCTAATGTAAGGGAGAAAACTCTAACACCTTCGTTCATTGTTTTCCTGAGTTGTCTCCCTTATATTGATGCTTTCTTAATTTCTTTACGTGTTTGTTTTTAGTTGTTTTTACTACTGAGGCGAATGAAGAAAACAGTAACCAGCGAGTAAATTCAAGCTCACTCAGCTGGTATTTCAAACTTGAGTTCTGTCTCCTGTCCGCCACACTCCCCCCTGATCTCCTGATCACACAGATGACAGTGAGGATACGGTCTTTTGTTCCGGGTGCTCCTCCGAAGGGGGATTGGTTGAACTTCTTCATCAGAAGAGCTCTCATTAGACACGTCCCGATCTATTGGCAAACTACCACTATCGGAGTGATTGGTTGTTGAATCCAACTCTATGTATATTGGCTGTTCACTATCCTCCGTGTCTTCTTCGTCAGTTGTGGGATTTGAGCCAAAAAAATGGTGCAGGTCTCTAACATGACGAGGTGTTCCATCGACCCGCACTGACTGCTGACTCACCACCTCGGTCACACGTCCGGTTCCAAATTTGGTTGTGCATTTACCACGTGGAGTCTTAACCCAGACAATGTCCCCTTCCTTGTATTCCCCTTCGGTTATTTGTGATTCAGGCGGGGCGTCGTGTCGATGCCTCTCACCCGGACGTGGTATGTGTGCAGTACATCAGCCGGTGCCGTGGAAGGTGAAAGGTTGTCCTTAGGTGTGACGTTATGCCAGTAAACCGCTTCCAAGACTGAACAATTTTTCCTGGCCGCTATGGTTTTGACGCTTCTGTGGTTGCATTCCACAATGCCATTTCCAGACGGCACGTAAGCGCACCGGAACCTCAAATGCACGCCCCAGCTGTTCACAAATTCCCTAAATTGTCTGCAAGTGAACGTGGTGTCATTGTCAGTCAGTATTTCGGTCGGCGGGCCTCGTTCGTAGAAGACTGTCTCTAGCTGACGAATGACACCAGCAGAGTCTTGCCGTCTCAGTGGCCGCCATACTGCAAAACGGGAGGGACCACAGTCAATGAGCGTAAGAAAATGGCTACCATTGCAATGGGTTACGTCCATTGCTAACCTGCTCCAGTTTTTTCTCACACTCAAATTTCCTTTCTTCCAATGCACTGGTGCTGGATCGATCGATTGGCAGGCTTCACAGGTTCTAACGACAGATTTCACCAGTTCTTTAGACACCGTTGGATCTACAGTCCTAGCAAAGTACATTGTTCTTTTAACACCTGGGTGCCCACTCTGCTGGTGGATGTGGGTCACCTGACGTTTGCTCAACTGGCTCGTTGCAGTGACACAACTCACTTGCACCGGTTCTCCTCCTTTCTTGTGCATCTCCAACCAGCGTTGCGGCACTCTGGTGAGGCTGTCAGCGCGGTTCTGACAAGACTTCACCAACGTCACAGTCATAGTCAGTGCGTACTCCTCCACCAAAGCTCGCAGTGTCTCTAAGCGCCGCCTCATCAGCATTTCACCCGCTGCCTTCGTGTTCACGCGCGTCCTTCCTGTCAGGGTGTCAGACACCCACCGATGCACACATGCTGAATCGATGACCACATGCATAACTGGTGCCTGCCACTGCAGGGCAAGATTCACGCCCTTGATTACCGCATCAAGCTCAGCAAGATTAATGTGTTTGGCATCATTGGTTGGACGCAACCAGCAAGCATCTTCCACGACGCTCCAATTCACCTCTAGTGCTACTCCCGTGGCCACGGTACTTGCATCCACCCAAACTGTCATTTCATTGCCGTTCACACACCAGTCTCCACCGACAGGATCTGATTCCCGCACTCTGGCCACTGTTTCCTCCAGCATACGTCCAAGAGGGGCATCCTTTATCTCGTCGTCCCATCCTTTGGTTAGTGTACTTGCATAACGCTTAATAAATGCAGTTGCCACCCTAAACCAACCGCACACAGGAAATGACCCACAAGTTTCCCGCACAAGGAAAATACGCTTCGGCGGGTCACCTTTTGAGCAATTTCTGGAACCTGACCTCCCCGCTTCCATCGAAGGGAGTTGCTTTCTTCCCAGACTTGCAGACCCAGGACCTTAGTTCCGTCTCTCAATCGCTCCGGATCTTTACAGACTAGCCCGTAATCTGCAAAGTGCTGTCTTACGCGCGCTGCAGAAACTAGGCCTTCATTTATGAAGATATCGTCGACGTATGCCGACGTGGCACTCTTAATGTCCTGATCCTGGGACGTTATCATGTCGATCACTGACTTCATGACAAGTGGTGCCACATTCAGGCCAAAACCCAAACGCGTAAAGGCAAAACCGCTTGCCCTTAATGACCACTGTTTGAAACGGCCATAGCGATTTGTCAATGTGAATCTGTAGGTACGCATTTCTCAAATCCAACAGCGATACGTCAGCTCCTTGTCGTCGCCATTCTCGTAATTTCTGCGCACACACCTCTGCATCAGCCGTGAATGCGTCTACAAAAGCCGTTCAACTCCCGATAGTCAAGTACCGGTCGGACCTTCTGTTTGTGTTCTTGTACGACCGCCATTAAGGAATTAATCCCTTGGTGGGCCAAGCTCTTTCGCAGGATATGGCAGTAGCCATCCGTCTCGCTGCCACCGTGCTAGTTCTTCATCGTATGCATCCCGGACGTGGCCAGGTACTGTGTACTCCTGTACTTTATTGACCAACTTGCTGGGTGAATAACCACTCGCCTACTTCCACAATGCAGTCCACGTTTTTGTGCTCGGGTTAAACGTCACTCTAAAGTCAGGCTTGTTGATAACAATGGCGGCACATGTGTTCAGGTTTCCGAAATGAGCTTCGCCTGATTCGGTCAAGTAAACACCTCCGAGCACTTTGATTGCATCAATCCCGAGAAGAAGATCGAATCCTAGCAACTGCCCTTCCACGACCAGAACCTCAACAGTCACGGGCTGAATATGCTCGACGCCCAACTTAATTTTACCGTATCCACGGCACTTCAGGGTCTTCCCGTCGGCAGTCAACACTCCCACCTCTTCCTGCCTCCAGCAGCGACACACAGTCTTGCTCACCAGCGTCTGTGAGCATCCTGAATCCACTAGAGCTGTGCACTCTACTCCATCTACAAATACTTGTACGGTGGGTAACTTCCGGGTTTTTACTTGCTCGGGGAGAAGGCTGGCGCTGACGCCTTCTCCCCTTGGGCGTTTCCCTGGCATTCTGAGGAAATGTGTCCAATGCCGTTGCATCGAAAACACCGCTTGTCGCGACCAGACCTCTGCGTTCTGTTTGACCTCTCCTGACGTCCTTGTGTACAATCCTTCGCCATATGGTTGGGTCCAGAGCACTTGTAGCAGGTAATCGTTCTGCTAACAGGTTTGGCAGGGGAACCTCAGCTTCTGAGCGCGTTAGCTCTACGGATGCGGCGGCCAATACCTGGCACCCTTCGTCATCCGTCATAATAGCCCTTGCTCGGGTCAGAATCTGTTCTAGATTCATGTCGTCCATCCTGGAAGAAGCTTTGAGAAGCTGCCCTAACATGATGTGGCAGTCCTGACACAAATGCACATGCCATCCACCGATCAGGTAGCGGTTCTCCTACTAGCCGCGCCAAACGATGCATTTCAGCCAGGAATTCATCCACAGTTTCCCCAGGGCGAAGACGCCGTCCCATAAATTGGTCGAACGCATTAAATCTGTCAGTCGCGTATGCGGTCATAAGGGCCCGTTTAATTTGTTCCGCGTCTGCCCTCTGCTCTCCACTGAGTTGTCTATATACAGCAAGGGCACCGCCTCGAAGTCGTAAAGGCAAGATGCGCTCGATCTTGTCCATGGCACAAAGTTCGCAGACCAATTCCACATTTTCTATCCATTCAACAATGAGCATATCCGTTGGGGCACCGCTGAATTCTGGAATCAAACGGACGTCAAAGACCTTGCCTTCCATTTTGAAGAATCAATATGCCGAAATAGCTTGAGGCGAATGAAGAAAACAGTAACCAGCGAGTAAATTCAAGCTCACTCAGCTGGTATTTCAAACTTGAGTCGTTCCTTCTTGAGTTCTGTCTCCTGTCCGCCACAACTACAGCATTCACTGATTGCGCTGTTTTCTCCTTATCATTTTGTGTTGTAAATGGTATAATAAAAAAGCGAGATAGTGACTGCACTAAGAGCAATGTTGAAAGTCTTGAGAAGGCTCAAGAAGCACTCGGTCTCCAATAAACTCTGCAAGTCTCAAATTAATAGAAAAACGACATCAAATTTCAAATTGCATAGAATGAGTCAGTCAGGTATTTCCAAAAACTTATTCGCGAAAATTTAGCGCATCAGTAAAAGAAAAAAAATGAAAAAATATAACACATATATAAACCTTTTTTTTTTTCTTTTTTTTTTTGTTAATCGAAAGGAAAAAGAATGGAAAATCAAAAGTCTATTTTGAACGGAGTCGGAGATACTGTCGCCATTTAAATATTGCCTTTTTTTGTGGGGTCGTAAAAAACACATCGATTTCCAAAATTAATCTAATTATTCGATTTTGAAAATTTTTTGTACAAGAAAATTAATATTTTAAAGCAGTTTCTCGTCAACATTTTTTAGAGAGATAAAAAAAATTAATGTGATGACATACCTACCTACTCCTTAACTTGATGATTTTCAATACAACCTTTTAAAGATAAGTCTTTGAAAAATAGGTATTTAAAAAGAAAAAAAAAGATTAAAAGTCGAAACTCAAAAGAAAGGTCTATCTACTGATGCCTTAGTCTGGACTAGAGGTGTTTCACGGAAATAAAGTAGAAAACGGAAAATCACGGAAAACGGAATTTTTGCTACTGAAAAATAAAATATTCCGACAATAAAACGTAAAATTCCTGAGCTAGAACTTGACAGAATCATTATTTTGTATAAATTAACAATACACACCGAAGTGAGTCACTTATGCACAAGTGCTATGACCTATGTTACTGCAACATAACATTCTATAAATAACATGGTGTATTTTCCAGTACTACACAAGTGCCATAACCTAATTCATGATATTAACCTGACCAAACCAGTTACCACTGGTTGCCACAGGGCAAATACCCTCATGCGATATTAACATATGAATAGCATGGCAAGCGCCATCAAGGGTAGTAAAAAAAAAAGTTGTTTGTTTAGTAATTAAATTAGATTTTTAAGTGCCAGTTTATTTATCTTTCACTATGAATAAACAAAAAGCTATTAAACTTGGTGGGTGCACACTTTGGACAAAATACAGAGCTGAAGAGCCAGCTTTCTGTGATGATTTTTAGCATGATGGCAATAAATTATTTTGCAGTTTTTGTCAATACACCATAGATTGGACTCTTGAGGATCATCAGAAATCGCTTGAGCACAAGAAGCACAAATTTGATATTTTTTAAAGCTGAAAATGGCCAGGGTAGAGAGTTCACTATGATGGAACAAACCTCCATGTGTCTGTGACCAAGGCAAGCCTTTAAGTTGGAGGATATCAGCTGTGGTTTGACCTGGAGAGGGATGGGCTCCACCAGGTCTACTTGCCCAAGACACTTTGCATGAATGAATACCTCTCTGGCTTTCAATCCAGACATGTGAAGGGAGGTGCTTCATTTCACAGTGACCCTATAAGCACCTCTAATGATAGTGTCGCAGTGTGCCCGATCACCATTCCTACCTTTCGTAAACAATCCCGGATATGCCTGCCGGTAGAGAAAGGTCACGACCTTCGTGTGCTAAAAGTAGCAACGACCTCCTTTCAAACTGACAAAAAAACACAAAACTCAATTTTCGCCACTAAACAAAAATAAAAGACCTTTAATTTTGAACCGAAATTAATTTAAATACAGTCAAAAAACACCGAACACACTTTTGACTGTAATTAATACGGCCTGAAATTAATTATATTCATTTACTTGTTTAGCATCTTGTATGAACAGTCTTATATAGATTGCCCGAGACTTCACAGCAGTTTTTAGCCGGCCAGGGAGCTTTCCTGAATCACGACTTTGACGTGCCCAGTCAAGTCAACCAAGCCCAGCAACCAACGGGACCCAGCAGCAGTTGTTCAAACAGTCCTTTTCAGGGCTAACTTCCGAAAGTCATTCGATCACCACTCTTCGAGGCTCCGCTCACTTCACTCTCTGCTACTGCTTTGCCCTCTGAGACGCCAGCTCACTCCTGCAGCTTCTAGCCCTCTGTGACGCCAGCTCACTCCTGCAGCCTCCAGCAGTCTCCAGCTCACTCCTGCAGCTTCCAGCTCACTCCTGCAGCCTCCAGCGGCCTCCGTCTCACTCCTGCAGCGCTTTATTGACGTCCCGCTACCTATTCCAGCACCCGCTGATGCCTGACAATCTGATCCAGTGCCCACTGATGTCCAGTGACCAGTTCCAGTGCCCGTTAATGTCCGGATACCGTTCACGAACAAACGACCTCTGTCTCCTTACCATCCACCATTCGCAAAATAAAGACACGTTTTCCATCGTCTGCAACACCATCTGCGTTTATCCTTCTTTGCTATTGCCGTCTCCTTGTCTTTGTGTCCCCTTTTTTTAGTTGTACGGTCGATTGGCACTGACACCTCTCGGCTCACCGCAACAATAGGACTGATGAGAATTATCATCAAGGAGGTGTCAAAGAAAATAACAGTCCAACTTCTGTTCTATTGTCCAATTGTTCAAATCTAATGTAATATGTTCACCATTGTGGCTTGATCAAAGAGGGTCACGGATGGTGTGAAAAAAGACCTCTTAATTGTCGAACAATCACTTGGTCAAGATACACTCAGTTGTGGAGCAAGCTGAGTGAAGATATATTTATTGTACATTAGTACAAAAGCGGCACAAGGCCAAAAAGGGGGTTGGGGTGAAGGACGGTCATCCCTTGTCTTAGCTTAAAACTTAGCTAGCCACAATCACTGACCCTATCATACAGAACAATAATCCTTTCACCAAAACAACACATTTATCCATACCTTTCTTGCTACATACACCAAAATGCCTCTTTGACTCCATGAAAAAACCTAAATGATCCCCTTATGTACAAATATTGTCTGTGGGGGGAGGGGCATAAAAAACAACAAATTCTAAAAAGATCCCCAATGAAATATATACAAAATGACAAAATACTATTTACAAGAAACCAAATAAAATTAGTGTTAGTAATAAAACCCCCCACAAACTATTGAATGTGGCAGAAATATCAGTTAACCGGACGAAATCGATGCGGGACTTTTGAAAAAATAAAGCCACACTCATTCATCCCAAGCATTCACACAGGCACACACTCGTTCATACACAACAACAAATACGAAAAACACCCGCACGAAAACGAAAAGCGCCCCGCATCTACCAGAGAACTGACATCACTGACCACCTAAAACGAGGGAGGGATGGGAGTTAAACTAAAGGAAAAGAAAATGGGACAGAAATAAAAGGGACCAATGAGCAAATACACCCTAGCTAAGTTTACCAGAATAGAAAAACTAAAAGAAAAATACAAAAAACCTAATCTAATCTAACTCCGGGATGGGTTGCCTATGTTCAACCCAGGAAAACAATATCCTTAATGCCTAACCGGCATCCAAATGCCACTCAAGGTCAGCCCCTTTTACTCGGCACATTCGCGCAAGAATCACCCACCTTTTGCTGAATTCCGATGAGGTGAGCCGCCGCCTTTCCGTCCTGATCTTGACTTTAAGCTGATGCTTAAAGAACAAGATCAGTTGGGAAGAAGTGAACTTCTCGCCCTCATGAAATCCCCTCTGACGCGTCGTCCAAATCACGACTCTCATAACCCCTAGTAAGCAGCAGAACACATAGTGTTCAGCCTTCGTCATCTGCGGCACCACATTGCTACAAACAGAACTGGCTTCCAGGACAAAAAACTTTCTATGCAGCATGCGAACCATGAGGCCTTCAACAAACTTGCACAACGGCACTACCGCCCTGCACTGAAAGAAGGCGTGACCAATAGTCTCGACTTCCCCCGTACAGCGACGACAGTTTGGATATTTCTCCAAGCCTGCTGAACAAAGTCTCTTGCCGACCCAGAGGGCTTCACGAATCACCAGCCAGGTGAGTGATGCCTCATCGTTATTGAGACATTTCAACCCGGGCGCCCAAAGGCCATATCGAGCGAGCCTCCTGCTTCGTAAGACCGAGCTCGCCAATCAGATCATCTTGTACGGACCCCCTAACTAAAACTTGATATAATGCCTTGCGAGACAACGCCTGGGCGTTGGAGAGACCATCCGAAGCCCGTAAGAGGAGCTTCAGAGCGCGACGACATTCACGATAAAAGAGCACTCGGCACGTGGTAAACGGCCGGCCTCTTGTTCGCACGAGTGCACACTTTTCAGGGTTGGAAAATGTTTCTGGACGTCCTCTTTCCAAAAGGCACCCTCCTCATTCGACCCACGACACATTCGGTCTAAAAAAGGTAATGCGAAGCATATATTGACGGATCTCAATGCTAGGCATCCCCAGACCGCCCTCAGAGGGATGGAGGCAACAGACCTCGCGAGATACCAAAGGGGCCTTGCCTCTCCACAAGAAAGAGAACAAGGTCCTGACTAATGACATTAGCCGGGCATACGGGAGTGGAAGCACAGAGAGTCGGTAGAGGAGGATCGGATAGATGTGTGAAACACATACTTCCGCCCTTCCCTTCAGGGAAAGTCTCCTCCGAGACCACAGATTAACCGCGACCTCGGCCTTCCCTTGTACCTCCGACCAGTTCATTTCCAACTGGAGATCAGGACCGAACCAGACGCCGAGTATCTTGATCGGCCCATCCGTCCAGAGGAAAGGTCCGGGAAGAGAAACTCCCTTCCACGCACCCAACCGCAAGCCCACAGACTTATCGCGGTTGATCCTGGCCCCTGTTACCATCTCATACCCACTGATTTCTTTGCTGACTTCGTCAATCTCGGCTCTGCTCGACACAAGAGCCGAAACGTCGTCAGCATAGGCAGAATACCTGGCCGAGGTGGTAGCGCCAGGCAGGGTAATTCCGCGCAGGACCGGATTCGCCTTTAACTTGCGAAGGAATGGTTCCAACGCAAGAACGTAAAGCAAGGGCGATAGCGGACAACCTTGACGAATGGAGCGAGACAATACGAAAGGCTCCGACCTTACCCCATTCACTTCCACCAGCGCACCGGGGGTCGCATACAAGAGTCGGATCCAGGAGCGAAAGTCGGCTCCGAAACCGGCCGCCGACAGGACAGCCTCCAGAAACCGATGGTCAACCCTATCGAAGGCCTTGGACTGATCTAAATTGATCAGCGCGGCTTCACTGTCGACTTGTTCTAAGATCAAGCGTACCATATGAAGGTTATCCTGAATCGTCCTGCCCTTCACAGCACAAAGTCTGTTCAGGGGCCAATCAGACGAGACAGGACAAGCTGCAAACGGTTGGCTAAGATCTTCGCCAAAATCTTTAAGTCAGTATTTAACATCGTCAAAGGGCGAAAGTTCCCTAACCCATCCCCACCATTCTTGTCCTTACGCAGCAACTTGATCACACCCCTGGTGAAGCGTCGGGGTAAAGACCCCTGCCTCACCCAGTGGTTGTAAATCAGCTGCAGCAAAGGAACAAAAATGGGCGACAGCCTCAAGTACACTTCGTAGGGAAGTCCATCTAGTCCCGGAGACTTATCCAGGCCAACCTGCTTCAGCGCATCCCAGATTTCCGACTCTGTTATGGGACCCTCGCACCTAGCCGCTTCAGCTGCCTCAAGGCAGGGAAAGTCAGCCAAATAGGCGTCGAACTGAGCCGAGCTCAGACCGGGCTCCCTGGTGAAAAGATCCTGAAAGTAAAGCCGAAAGGCCTCGCATATGCCCGCGCTTGTAGTCACGGTCCGCTTATCCGGCAATGTGACGCACGCTATATGTCGCTTATCCGCGTTCCGATTTTCCTCTGCGCGCAATTCTGCGGCCATATTCGTCGCCTCAGAAGACATTCTTTTAGCCTAGCCCTAACTACCAGAGCTTGATCCTTCTTGATAAGCAAGGAGGCCAACTCTGCCTTAGCTAAGACTATGTCCCCACTAACACGGGATTTAACAGCCCGATCGACCTTTTCCTCTAAAGCCGTTTGCGCCGCTCGTCTATCTAGATTGAGTCGACGACTAAAATCGGCAGCAAACGTTCTAATTTTTGATTTTAATTTTCCCCACCAGGCGTTACTCACAACCGCCCCGTCAATTCCCTCTGAATCATTAGTAGCAGCTGGTCCCGGAAATCCTGCTCACCAAAAAGTGAACAGTTAAATTTCCAGTAACCAGCCATTCTAACCTTTAGGCTTATCTAAGTTTACACGGACCCGGACAAGCCTATGATCCGTATAAACTATATAGTGGAAACTTGGACACTCTAAGAACCCTACGTCGACTCTCCTAACTAACACTCGGTCCAGGTAGCTCGCAAGCGAGCCAGGAGCCGAGTCGCCACTAGTTGTCCAAGTCCATGCTACCTCCTGAGGGTGCTCATTCCGGTACTTATCGACAAGATCAAACCTGCCGATAAAGTCCCGAAATGCCTTCACATCAGGATTTTTTAGTACCCGGTTTTTTACCTATGCGATCTATCTCAGGGTCAAGGACGGCATTCCAATCCCCCTAAGACTACCCGACGAGAAGTCGTCAAAAACGGCTCGATCTGCCGAAACAGAGCAGGCCGCTCAGTATGACTATTGGGCGCATAAACCCCAATGAGACGTAAAGCCTTATCCTTTATAGTAACATCCAGCACACAAAGCCTGCCCGCCGGATCTGCGAAGACAAGGAAACATGCAGCCTTCAAAGACTTGCTCACTAGCCAAGAGACACCCCTCGAACGACCATCAAAACATGCTGAATAAAGGGCGAACCCCTAGACAGTATATCCTCACGGTCATGAGAAGAAAACCGGGTCTCTTGCACACAACACATTCACCCCGAGGCGCTGAAGGTCACGAGAGAGCCTCGCCCTGCGAGACTCGGACCTCAGGCCCCGCACATTTAAAGTAGCTAACCAGAGAGCCATGAGAAGTCCGATTAGGGTTGTTTACCTGCTTTAAACATGGCCGGGGTAAGGATACCGACAGCCTCTCCCATAGACCCATGGCCCATTTCAGTTTTGATGGTACCGTCTTGGGAGATTCCACCGATATCCAAGGGGAAAGTTAATTTCAAAGCTCTATACAGGGATGGGTGAACTAAAACGGGGACCCTCCCTGCACAAAGTTTAGATAGCTGATTCAACTGTTCATTATGAGTGATGGCAATGGGCAAGGCCATTTTAAAAGAAGCAATCGCCTCCTCGATCATTGCCCAAATTGGCTTGGCCCCACTTCCAGTCCGCACCACTGTTAAAACTCTTTGGGCTTGTGGAAAATGATAGGGTACTTCCACATCTTTATCGGCATACTGCCTAATTGAAAGCAGGTACTTTAGCTCCTTAATTCGGTTTCCGTAATCTCAGGCTCTCTCTGCTTGCTCAGAAGAAATTCTACAGAGGTCCTCGCCTTGAGTTGAAGAAGAATTTTTTTTTTTTTTTTTTTCCTGATTGAGAGGCTTCGTTCGCGCTTGGAGGGGGAGGAGGCATTTCAGATTTCTTTTGACGGGGGAAGGGCTAGGAGTGTGGCGAGGGGTTTTAACAGGAGAAGGGCTAGGAGTGTGAAGCGGGGTGTGAAACGATCTATGTTGATATGGGCTGGGATCTCTACTGAGAGGACGGGCTTTTTGTTGGTGAAGATTGAGGGAAGGCTTACTTTTGGATGAAGATGTGGACGGGGCAGAGGACGAGGAAGGAGTGGCATTTGAGTTGGTTTTAGCTTTGCTGTCCAACTTTTTTTCAGCTCTTTAATCTTTTCAAATTTTTCGAATCCCGGGTCGAATTTTTTGCATTGCTCTTGTAGAGAGGCCGGAGCATCGCCCTTGACGTTGCCAGATGGAGTGGGGCTGTCCGTGTCTTTGGCCCTCAGGGCATCAGGGGACTGAGGGCCCCGCTGTCCGGATCTTCCCTCTGGCCTTACCAGCCACCAGCCATTCCCCCCCCTTCTCCACAACTGCACTAGCAGCGGGCGAAGGCTCTTTGGGGAATGAGGTCTTTGATGTAATCTCAACCGGTGGTTTAACCGACCCGGTCCCGAAGCTGGTACGCCCATTACAGGCGAGGCGGAAGTTACAGACGCGGTCAGAGGGGGATCTTGGTTGACTGGAGCTTGACCACCAGAGGCCTTCTTCTCTGGGCAGGAGGAGGAGAGATGACCAGTCACTCCACACCTCCAGCATACCGGTCTTCGGCCGGTTACTATGACCGGCAATTTCAAGCCTCCAACATCCAGACAGTTGGGGATGGAGCGGAAGGCTTTCTCATCCAACATGATGTCAAAGCTCCACCCCCCGCTCAGGCTATCACATGAGGCGCCCAGAATTTCGCCGTACTGGGTAAAGTAAGCCGCGAGATGCTCACCGATAACCTGAGGAGGGACCTCATATACTGTTACCCTGGTCCTTCTGCGGCCTTCGTACTCCGTGCGCAGGATAAGGTCTTTGTGATTAGCTCCCGGCTCGCCGCAGCTACGCAATCTTCTGCTGTGGGTAACAGTACGTCCCACATGAAAAACTTTGCGCCCTTAACTATTCTTAGGGGCTTAAACCCCAAGGACTCTAGTGATTTTAACACTATGTTTTCGTCGAACGACAAATTTTGCGCGTACGCTTGTCGACGACGAAAACTGACACAATTCGTTTCTCAATCTTCTTCAATTCCTGGGGTCTTCTAAGAGTCCACCTTCTACGACGAGGTGAGCGTAACTCTTAGCACGCTCCAAGAACTCCATAAGATTGATGATACATTTCGGTGGGGACGACCAACAAGAGGGCGATTCCCGGCCTCTGCATTCGTAGATGCGTTGTCCTTTACTTCTTCATTGACATTTCTTTTTTCCGCCTCCATATTTTCGGAGGCTTTTCTTAAAGTGTCTACAATTTCCTCATTTGTAGGAACTCTGGGCAGGTCCGGGTATTCCTCCATATTATTTTTGTCCGGGGGGTCTTTTTTGGGATTAAAGAGGTGTTTCCTCATATTTCTTTTGAAAGAAGCAATTTTAGGCTTCTTTTTAACAATAAGGAATGAAGGCACTTTTTTATCCTTCTTATCCATTTTTTTAAACAGCGAAGGGGAGGGGAAGGGGGAGGGTGGGAAATTTATGGGCGAGAGGAAAAGAAATAAATTAACTAAACAAACTCAACAAAATAATTATGCACACCAAAAAACAATTACATTAAGGGAACACGGTTCACTTAAACGATATAAATATCGCCTAAAGGCGAAACAATAAAAGACAAACAATAAAAATAAAAAACGTTAGACAATAAAAAAACAGAAAAACTTCGACAAAAGCCGAGAAGCTAAAATAAAATCAAAATGGCTGACGTCAACAAAATTACGAAACAATAACACAAAGCTAGTTACAAAAAATGGCCGCGATCAAAACAAAAAAAATACGTAACGAAGACAGACGAAGCTAGACACAAAAAATAAAAATGGCCGACCCTAAGCGAGTCGAACCAATAAACAAAAGAAAATAGATTAAAACGATTACGTAAAAATTAAAAGGATGAAAACAAATAAATAAATTAATAAGAAATTACAACAAAACACAAAATAACGAACAGGACGAAAATAAAGAAAATGACAATTAACACGAAAAACTAGAATTAAAAGGGGTAGAAATGAGAAGAAATAACTGCGGAAATTACAGGAGAGAAAAAAAAAACGAAATTCAAAAATCAAATTAGATTAAAAAGGAAAACGAGTAAAAATTAAAGGGAGTAAAAATTAAAATAGGAAAACTAGAATAAACAGAATAAAGGGTAAAAAAATTAAAGGGGGAGGGAGAAAAAAAATGGAGAGTAGAAAGAAAAAATCAAAAACTTTTACAATAAGGTCGTAAATGTACAAATAAAATCGACAAACTTTAAACAAAAAGCAGTTCAAACGGGCAACAGGTACAATCACACAAAAAACGTGGAAATGTCAGCAGGGGTCCAAAAATTGACAAGTAATGACTCAAAGCAAGCTGAGTGAAGAATGATTCAAATTGAGGAAGAGAGTTATTTATGGTGCAATGGAGCATCTCATTATGCTAAAGTGGGATAGTCCATTGCTTGGGCTTTGATTGGCTGCTGGTACCTGAGTGGAAGTATTTCTATATAAATACCAGCTTAATTTCAGTTAGTTTGCAGGGTTTGTATTAAGTTACAACCTGCTTTATTTTTGTCTGCCAGCTGGACGCTAGCTGGACCTCTTACGCCGGTAAGTGTCGTTTATTGTATTGTTATTCTACATTAATATATAATATCACATAAATGAATCACAGAGAAGACTGGAGAATGAGATGTCTGAAGGAATTGGTACATATGCTCAGACTACTGAGCAATCATATAAGGGCCTGATCAGTAGACCGAGCATAAAAATAAATGCCATATGGGAAGCATTAATAAATAAAGAAAAATGGAATCAACAGCCATGTGTCCATGACCAAAGTCAGCCTTCAAGTTAGAAGACACCAGATGTGGAATGAATTACAAAGAGATGGACTCCCAGGTTTACTTGCCCAAGACATGCTATACATGAATGAAAAACCCTGATATGTGGAAGGAATTGATCAGGTGCTCAGCTGTGTAGTGACCCTATAATCACACCCAGTCATGGGACCGATGATGATGGTGGTGTTGGAGTTAACTCCTCCTAATTTCCTAATTTTCCAAACTGTTACTAGGGGACACTCTCCTGTTCTATATATACTTGACAATGTCTTTTCTCACCCTCTTTTACTTCTCACTTTCAGTTGACACTATACAGTGTAACCCGGATATAAGAGACCCGGATATAAGAGAGATTTTCTCTGGTCCAAAATTAGAGCCTGTGTTAATGTATATAAATTAGACCAAACCCGGATATAAGAGAAACCCGGATATAAGAGACTTCTTCTCCGGTCCCGACAACTCTCTTATATCTGGGTTACACTGTATTTTACAACTAATAGGTAAGGCACAAATAAGTAAAAAACACCCACACATAAATAGGATCAGAATCACAAAAACAAAATCTTTTGTACAAATCAGTAAAAAAAATAAGATCTGAAATTAAATAAGTGGTTTTGGGAATTTGATTGGACATGTGCTGTCCTTCTGACTACATCCATGCATTTGAACTACAAATGGACTGGTCACTGGCTGCTATCCCGTGTGAACCGAAAAGCTTTCGTTTGGAGCCAATCATGTGATCAGGATGACTATATAATATACACACCATTCAAAGGAATATTCACACAACTGAAAGAAATATTCATAGCTGTGGAAAAAAATTAGTCTTATCATCCATCTATGTCCATTTCCTATTGGAACCACTGTAATCAGATTTCATGTATTAACACTCACACCACAATGTTTCTACTAATGTGTTTCAACCCCTCCACATACACACACACATTCAGTCAGCAGCCATGCATACACTCCATTAAAATGTACTTCAGACACATGCACATATATACACACACTTTATATTGACCAAGGCATATGACTTTATGTAGTACCCTTTAACAAATGGAAAATTTTATCAAACATTTGTACTTTAGGTTTTTACGACCGGAACAAACACAATGTTTACCATATATAATCAAATGTTAATATGTACATAGATACATGATTATTTCAATCTGGTTTACTTTTTAGCCTATGCAAAAAAAAAATCATTTCTTTGCGTTATGTTGTAATAAGTTTCAAATGCAGCATGAATCCTGGCAAAGATAAGGCATATGTACTTTTTTTTTCACACAGTTCATGTAGCGGCTGCAGTAGTGAAGTATTTTGGAGGTAGGAACAACACTTTCTCATCATTATTCCCTATGAAGAAAATGGAGACGTACCTCATTAGTTTGCTTGCTTGTTTGTCTGCTTAGTCTCATTATGGGTCATTTAATGGCAAAATTTAATTTTCTTGGAAGCATTAGTAATTCTTTGACAAAAATGCATTGCTGGTAATTTTTTACTATGAAAATGTATTGCTGGTATTTTTACTACCTATTTAGTAAAATACCTCATGTTGTGTGCTATTATTGTAGAAGTCTACCCCACTCAGAGGAGCTGATGTCTTGTAGAATGTGTCATGTTTCTAAATAAAAAAAGCATTAAAAAATCTGTATAAATTAATATGCTTCTTCTTTCTTAATCTTTTGTCTTGTAGAAAATTCTTTTGGAAATAACATAAGAGATATTTATTTGTTTTTTGATTGGTTCATTTCAGCGAGGATGAAGCTGGTGTGAGTATGATGGAAACTAATCATCATTACCACTGTTGTGGGCCGGTGTGTACACATTGTGAGATAAACATGTGTGTCTCCTGAAATGCCCACAACAAACATGGTGGACTCAGAGATTGAGTCCACCATAAAGAAACGTAATGAAACAACAAGAACCGATATATATGTACAAACAAATGAATATATATTAACAAAAAGGTTACAATTGACAAAGACAATAATGTGTGTGTGTAACAAACTGGTGTGGGAAGTCTGTGTTTTAAAGTATGTGTTAGTGAATGTGCATGCATGCATACGTACATGCGTGTGTGTGTATATATTGTTCATGGTATTTCCCCCAAAGGGAAAAATGCAAATCTCCATGAGATTTATATTGTTGTAGTGTCAACTGATATATAATTTAAATATCAGATGATTTGGAAAACTTTTACATTGACATGTTTATGCAGTCCTTACAAAAATAATTTTATTTTACAAGGAAAAAATCTAAATTACCAAAATTTATATTAAGTGGCGGGATGATTGATTTTTACTTTATTAGTTTTGGGACAGAAGTGATATTTTACTTAATATCAACTTTATTTTTATTATCTATTTATCTTTTATCCACTTACATATGCATATCTAATATTGTTTCATGATGCCAATTTTTCAGTGAAACATGTCAAAACAGAAAAATTCCAAATTGTCTTACATATTCACATCCAATTTTATTCGTATATTGATTATTAAAAATAATTTGAAATCAGAATTTACAATATTTACATTCAAACTATTGTTCTCATTTTTTTTGTTGTTATCACTGTAATTGAAAACAGAATTCCCTGAACACTTCATGTATGATATATCAGAAATATTTAGTTTAATCAGGAAAACAAATGGAAAAATCTTAACATACCAAATTTTGCAGATAGTCAGAACAAACTTTAAAACAAATCAGTTGTTATGTAATTAAAAGATAAATTAATTTTTTTGTGTTTGGGATCCCTCAAAATATTTGGTTTGGTTTTTGGGATCTAACAAAATAATTTTAGCTGTTATATTATTAACTATTAACTGGAAATTTTATAAATTGCTACCAATGTAGCTACGCTCACTCAACCCCCACTCTCACTCTGTCTTCTCTTTTAGATATTGTGGCATGTCAGTAACAAGACTGTATGTCAAGAAATTTGACATTGGGATAGTGTGTAGAGAGAATTAGATTCATGCCTTTCTGATAAACATCTTTGGTTACAATTCTCAGTTCACCAATTTTGTTTGTGATGCTAAGTATTTCTCGACTATGTCAAAGGTGGAAATTGGTGTAACAGCTTTGTGTAGTCATAGGAGAATGCTTACCCACCCACATTTTTTATCATAAATTTTATACACTGATTTACTTGGGTTAAGCGTCTTCATCTTGGTTGTTATACTCAATACATTTTGGCCATTGTGCCATCTGGTCTTTTCAGCTATCTGTCATAGTTGTTAATCTTCTGGTAATTTTGAATTGGGCACTTTATTCAAACCACAGAGTAGATTGTTCACATTCTATCTGTTGTCCATGCATGAGGATATCTCATATCTGTTAATTCTATCAGGATATTTCATCGATTTGATAACATAGATCTCTTTGATTGAAACAGAATAATATTGTTTTCTTGCAGCTCGGTCCAGATATCAGGTTCCTTGATAATGTGCAATTTCTTTTAGTCAAACACTTGTGGCTTAAAAGTTACTGTTCAGCCAGATTGTTACCCATGAGGGAAAAACAAAACAATTTCTAGCAGTAAACAAGATTTTATTCTTCGGTAGTAACTTACTGCTATAAGTAAATGAAGTGGACATGAGATGGGTAGGAGGTGCGCAGTTTAGCAGCTGTCATCTATATCCGTTCTGCAAGGCCCACTTCATTCCTTCTGTTTTGCTTTTCACAGGATGGTCAGTTTTCTTTGTCTCATCATCATTGTCTAAAATGTAATTAATATTCCTTCCGTCACTTACTATTGCTCGACTTTGAAGTTGACACCACTTACTGATAACCATCAGTTGAAAGTAAATGTTTCATATCGACTTTTGCGACAGGTCCTGCTGTTTTTCAATTTAGCAAAATAGCTGAATCATATTGCTAAATCTGCCCCCTTATTAAAGAAAAAATATTGTTAAATATTTTTTTCCTGTTCTCTTCTTGGCCTTTGTTCATTACAACAATATTTAATGTTGACAACCTACACAAAATAATCAACAAATAAAATTTCAACAATAATTTAAAAAAGGGAATATCAGTTCAAATAAGTGTCCCTTGAGAAGAAAACAGAAGTTAAAATAACCTTACGATCATTTGGTGATATGATAAGGATTTTTTTTTTGTTAGCAGTAAATCAAGGAAATATGGTGAAATTTGACTCTGTGGAGTAATGGATAGTGGCTCAGATTGAGAAATCGGAGAGCTGAGTTCAAATTCCAATTGAATCCATTACATTCACTTACATGCTAATACCTTTGGGAAAGGTATGAATCCTCTTCTTCTCCTTCCAGCTATGGGTAAATAGCAAGACAGACTGGGTTCTATAGCCTTGGATGGCAACTAGTCTACCGCAGAAAGAAATGGCAACCTACTGTGAGAAAAAAATCTACCTCCTCAGTCATGTATCAAAAGATACATGATCACCTAAGCGTGTATGGCATATAACAACTTTCATTTTTTTTCTCTATCCAACACCAATACTTCAGATCCATTTCCCACTGTCCATTCAATTTCATTGAAGTCCTCCTCGACTTCCATCATGGACACATCATGTTGCAAAAAATTTAAACTAGCTGTTTGCAAATTTAATTTTCTATCTTTAAGAACAGGTTTATTCCTTATAGAGTCAACCACCCTCTTATGTATGATCAAAGTCTCTGCTCCTGTGTCTAACAGTACTCTATAACTTACACCAACATTGTTCACAGCAATGGCACTAAGATTTCCCATAGCACTTATTTTTAGCATTGACAATCCTTCTGTCCATTCTGTGACCTTCTTATGGACAAATCATATATAATTCCCCTGAACTGCTGTGTCCCTGCAAGTGCCCTTTATGAACACATCTCCAACAGATGATTGGAGCACTTTCTAAAACTATTCATCTAGGTGGACAGTCTGAAACTATTCAACTAGGGGGATTATTTTTCCTACCATTATCTCTCTGCAGTGGCACTTGACCAGTCCAATAATCCCTTCTAGCCTGCCTCTTACTCTGATCTCTATTTCTATTTACTGCCTGAATATTAATCCCCTGCCTATGGTGATCAACTTCCATCATCTCATGGGAGCTTTCCCACTTAACCTGGGATAGGATCAAGATTTCTGTTATTGATACCCAGGCAGCATCTTCGAGGATGGTTGGGTCCTCCCTAATTATTTGAGTTTGCACCTGCATGCTGTGCAAACATCTAAATTTACTCAGCAACTGTTTCTCCATTTCCAAACCCCTATTAGGTCCAACCACAAAGGGCTTGTTAAATAGGGAGACTACCTTAAACTTGTATTCTTCTATACTCTCCCTCTCTAATTGTCTGATGGTTGACAGTCACTGTAACACTTCCATCGGATCTACAATTCCCATGTAGCAATGGTTCATCAATTCCCTCTACTGTTGCACCAGAGCTTGTCTCGAGGAAATTTCCCACCAAGTCCACCACCTTCCCCGCACAAAACTGATACGCTATTGGGGTCTTTCTTCACTCCAGTATTTCAGCATCCAAAAATATTTTTCTAAATCTCTACTCCATACTTGATACGTTCTCTTCTGCCCATCAAACTGCGTGATATTCGGGAGAGAGATGGCAGCTAACAGATCATTTCAGAGGCTCACACCTAACATTCTAATCTCATTTGTTATGCAAGAGAGTGCATTTGCAAATATTTGGGCATCCATGACGGAAAGAAAAGAAAAAACTACAAGAAATCAAATTGTTACTTACTGGGATCTTTTCTTTTCCTCAGTCGCTTTCTCTGGGATTTTTTCTTTTCCTTGGTCACTTTCTCACAGGTGGGGATTGTCAATTCAAAGACTGATGTTGTACACAGTGCTAATATTTGTTGCATTGCAGCTCAAACCAGACACTAGATTCCTTGACAGGGTACAGTTTCTTGCATTCAAATAATTGTAGCTTAAAAATTACCCATCATCCAAATTGCTACACACAAGTGAACAAAATAATTTATAACTGTAAACTAGATTTTATTCTTGGGTAGTATCTTACTGCTATAAACGAGTGAAGTAGAGATGAGGCATAAGTGAGGGAGGAAGTGCACAATTCAGAGGCTGTCAACTATGTCCATTCTGCAAGGCTCACTTTGTTCTTTCTGTGTGCCTTTTCACAGGATGATCAGTTTTCTTTGTCCTGTCATCTTCACCTGAAAAAATAATTTATATTCCTTCTGTCATTCCTCTTAGTCTAGGCCTCTTGCTCTATACTTTGAAATTGATTCCACTTACTGATAACTATCAGTCAAAAGAAAATGTTCCGTATCAACGTTTGTGACAGGTACTTGCTGTTTTTCAATTTAACTAAATAGCTGAATCCTATTGCTAGAGTATATGACTTTCTTTTGCATTAGAAGACACTGGGATTGAACTACAAACTGCCAGGTAACATGATTTGTTTAACCAATACTTTTTTTACCACTAGGACAATTCGGTGATAGAATGTTACAACTCTGCATCTTCAACTGAACTAGACATTTTTCTCACTACCTGGAGTATAATTTGGTGATAGGTTTGATTCTGAGCCCTAATGTCCTCAACAGACACCTGCAGAAAGTTGGTGGTAACAATGATTTTGATATTTGATATTGATTGATTGATCTATTTTTTATGGCTTATCAATCTCATCACCATTTTTTAGCTTTATCATTAGATGTTCTTTAGTTTCATCTTTAGGTGGGCTTTAGTTTCATCATTAGGCGGACTTTCATTTCATCATTAGATAGGGTTTAATTATATCATTAGATAGGTTTTAGTTTCATCATTAGATGGGTTTTAGTTTCATCATTAGATGGGTTTTAGTTTCATCATTAGATGGGCTTTAGATTCATCATTAGGCGGACTTTAGTTTCATCATTAGATGAGTTTTAGTTTCATCATTAGATGGGCTTTAGATTCATCATTAGGCGGACTTTAGTTTCATCATTAGATGAGTTTTAGCTTCATCATTAGGTGGGCTTTAGCCTCATTAGATGTCCTTTAGTTTCATCTTTAGGTGGACTTTAGTTTCATCTTTAGGTGGACTTTAGTTTCATCATTAGATGGTTTTAGCTTCAGCATTAGATGGGCTTTAGTTTCATCATTAGATGGACTTTAGCTTCATCATTAGATGGACTTTAGCTTCATCATTAGATGGGCTTTAGCTTCATCATTAGATTTGCCTAACAGTTATTGCAATCAAATAAAAGAATTCTTAATGCATACTTAGACCTGCTTCACATCTATATTCATAGCAGCCAGAATCTTATCCATAGCTCTAATCTACTAGGTTAGATATTTCAATATTTATTAATAAACTTAGCTGAATCTATATCTGTAAAACACAAGATATCTGTGTATGTGCATGCTATTTATGCACATCCACATTTCTTGAGGGATTTTGATTAAATTGTACGCACCTATTAAAAATTTTCCATATTAGGTCAAGACCAACATTTCAATCTCCAGGTCCCCCGGGTTTGGCAAAAAAATTGATAAAACTGAAAGTGGGTATGGCTTTTTTGCAAAAACCAAGACAAAGTTACATGCAAACAAAATTTTTACTGGATAAACAGATGTTCTTTGCACTTAATGCAAAACATAGCTCATGTTACGAGGTTTATGTAGAATGCTTGATAGTTTTCTTGCGACATTAGCCTCACATGAAAAATTGCAAAAAACTGTGAAAAAAATTGGGTTTTTCATACTACTTAAAATAAAAACTTGAATAACTGTTTCATTTTTTATCCGATCTTCTTCAAACATGTCACAAAAAATTTGCCATCATGCAAGAAATAAATGTGGTTTTAGTCCTGCTTGCTTCCCCATATATAATGAAAAACCATGAAAAGCTGTTCAAAAAGCCTGTTTTTCAACCATAACTCCCTGGTTTTTCATCTGATGCTTTCCAAATTTATCATGTAAATTACATATGACACACAAATTGTCTTGCATGAATGTTTGGCTTAGATTATTTCAGTTAAATGGATGAAATCTGCAACAAACTAGGTCCAAAATCAGCTTTTGCCATTTAGCCAATAGTTTCTTCATATGATTCCATCCTAAACTGGCATTCAAACAACTTTTGATGTAAAGATTGTTTAAGAAGGTTATTGAAGCCTTAAAAGGGAAAAATTCCTGAAGAACCTCTTATTAACCCCAGCTTTACAGTAAACGTGTGAAGGAGGAGTGGGGGATAGGGTCTTCATGCATTTGCATTTGCAGTTAAATCAAGCTCTGATGCTTCATCCCTGTTTTTGTTTGATTATTAGATTTGTGAACAATGCCAGACTATTTGAAAGTTATTACACCCATAGGAAATTTACTGAATATCTAAAACATTGAAACAATTTAACCTCGAGCAATAATCACACAAAAAAGTTTTATCAATGGAATTCCTTTATTAAGAACAATCAAATACTTGTGAAGGACATACCGTAAGAAAGATGAGTGGGGGAATAGCTTAGAATTGATGCACGCAAGCAGGAACGCAGACATTTCTAGACAGAGGGGTGCAGTTATTCATGGGGGTGCAGTTATACAATTGAGAAGTACCTGCGTGCTTGCCTTGAAAAAAATTAATTGGATTTTATCTAGTCTCAATACCAACACAGACACTAATATCAAAATGTACAATAATCTTAGCCTACAAGCAGGCACCAATATGGTTGTAAATATTTACTCAATTTGATTTAGTTTGGTACAAGCCCAAATGATGGAGTACAAAGATTGTGAGGTGACAATCATTCCACTTAAAAAAAGTTCACCATCTCAGAAAATCAGCATTCAATTTTTTTTTTATCACTTGACTGAACAGTGTTCTAGAGTAGTAATTGGAAATACAGAACTTAAGCCTCACTTGATATTTAATCTGATAAGTTTATTACAGCACAAAGAGAAATAGAGGTAGGAAGATTATGTTGTAAAAATTTTCCAAGTGTGGAAAGTCTGTTAAAGATTAAATTAAAGTAATTTAAAAACTTTTGCTTTTTAAATAGGTTTGAATGACCACCTCAGGCAAAGATGAGAAAATAATTGCAACTTCTTTAGTCACAAAAAAAAAAACAGCTAATAAAAAAAAAAAAGTCATTTCATTACCACAAAGATCATTAATAATAATATTTTCTCTATTGAGAACTTTTATTCTGTGAAATTATTGATTCAATATCATTTTTGTTAGAAAAGAGTGTGCTGAAAAGTTCTCAGCCTGGCCCACTTTCCAAAATCTAACCAAATATCAGAAATATTCTTTTAATCTATTCTTGGTAAATCCAAAAGTCTACAGCAGCTTTTCTTACAAATTTATTTTGATATTAAAAGTATGGCAAACATGGACCTTTGTACCTGCAAAAAAAATTGTTTTTCAAAAGGACGGTTTTTCCATTGACATTGCTATTATTTTAACTACATTCACTTCCTAGACAATGTTTATTTACAAGATTATAAAAAATGATTTACCTTTTATAAAGACTTATTATTTACTATTTCATAAAGAAATAAATGTGAAAACACATTTTTTTTAAATTATCAAGGATTTAAATCTTTTTCAAAATTGTTTACAAAAATGAATAGGAAGAGGGTTAACCTATAATTGCTGTAGTTTCATGTCTTGGATTTCAAGATCATAATTAAAAAAAAAAAAATTGAAAAATTAAACCAAGAAGTAATCTGAGAAAAAAAAGTATTATGTCCTTAAATTATGTTTATTCAAATTTTGTTTTATAATTGATATAAATTATAAATAAAAACCTTGTTTTCATAGTTATTTATAAAATAGTAAATAAATAGATTGGAGATGGTTTATATTTAGATTGTAAATTGATTTATTTTTTTTTAATTTTTGAGTAAAAAGATTTCTTTTCACATTTATTTATTTACTAGCTTATTAAAAGCTAGCTCCTGCGGATGGATCTTGATTAGGCCTTTGGCATTTTCAGGAATTTGAGAGTCCTTGAGTCTTCATAGGTTCTCAGCATTGGAAGTTCTCCTGGCTGCAGTATGAGCTGAATTCTCATTTGCACAAGACTTTCTTTTCCTCACTGCAGCCTTGGCTCTTTTGATTTCAATCTGGTCCTCTATTGAGGGAGATTTCTTTTTACAAGGCATATTACTGTCATATGTAATAGGCAGCAATAAACTACAGAGGAACTCAAAATTGATTGCTGCATTTAAGTATTGCCTTAAGATTTAAGCTTACTTTTTAAAAGATCAACAATAATTCTTCTGCTGCCACTTAATTTAAAAATAATTTGACATGCATAGGTCCTTACTTTCCAAAAAAACAATTATTTTTATTTCATGGGTGATTTCACTGAATTTTACAATTAATTTCAATTATTCCAAAATTTATTTCCAAGTTATAAAAATTGTTATCACACAAAAAAATTTGTCACAAAAAGTCACATAAAAAAAAACACGAAAAACAATCACAGTAATTAAAACTTGGGAATCAAAAATTTCTGTAAACCTGAGCTATTGAAAGTTAGAGAGTTGTGTCCCTTTAATTGAAAAAGTGTGACATACTGACATTAGCATTTATTATATAGAAGGAGATGAGCTATTGTGAGTTGTGTCCCTTTAATCAACATTTATTATATAGAAAAAAGGTAAAAAAATTTTTATAATTTTGTAAATATACATTGCTGAGCTAGTGAACGTACTAAAATGATAGCCATGTCACTGGAAAAACCACCCTTTTTGAAAGACCCTTGAAAGGTCCATTTGCCAAAAGCATTTGCTTGTATGACTATTTTCTTTCACACAATGTTACATTCCTTAAGGCTACCAGTTTGGCAGATCTTTACAGTCAAAACCTGCCATTTCACAAGCCCAGGGTCAGATCCTCCACATTCCCATTCTATTTCATTAATAAGAAAGAATTTCTATTTGGACAGCTTTTTCCCAAGAATTGCTACTTTGTGGAACAGACTCCTGAGAGGATGCCTTCCTGACCACTACAATCTTAACTTCTTCAAGTCTAGAATCAACCATTATGTATTTTACATATACTCTGGACTTGCTTCCTTCTCTTACATCCATGCAATAACCTCATTCAGTAACCTTAAGTGGCTCTTGGACTTTGTATTGGTTGAACATTGAATAAGAAAAAGTCTGTCCCTAACTAATACAGTTATTTTCCCTCTTAATGGTCAGTTCCAAGCAGCAGCAGCAGCAGGCTTGTCTCCCTTCCTTTCAACATGCCCAATGAACCAAATATTGGCTGGTTAAAATTTATCTTCCTCACTTTAACTTCTGATGCCTGGGAAACTTTTACCACTTTAACTTCTGATGTCTGTAGAGTTTATGCCACCTCAATTTCTTCAGACTGTAATTAATTTCTACTGGAATTTTCATTGATCAGTCTCCATAATAATAATTCTGTGTATTTGATTATTTGTGCTTCTTTCCTATGAAACAAAATCAAAATATTACACACATAGTTACCCCAATGTACCTTAGATTAAGATAAAGATTGACTTGGTATAAAATGATCTTGCAAAGATAATGATACAACTCTGACTGCTTCTTATATAAATGCTCTTTAAATTACATATATACAACAACAAATAGATAAAGAAACAAAAGTAACAGAAAACCCATACATATTTGTAGGTAATCAATAATCAATTATCAAGCAATAGTCATAGGTAGTTTTTTTTCTTTGCTTTATATATTTCAATGTTAATTTACATCATCCTCAGGTTCTTCTGGAAATGGTCCAGCCAAAACAAATATCCTAGCTAGGGCAATGTCATCTTAGTTTCCTTCAAAGTATTCCAGTATTCCTTCCACTTCTAAAAATACTTTGCAAACCCCTCTTTTGGGATTGCCATCAGCTGTCTCATCACATTCTCCTTAATTTTGTCCATGGTTTTGAAATCTCTGTTTAATAGAAATGATGTGCAATGTTTGACAACGCTTGGTGATGGGATGTTTTGCCGAAGAAAAAGAAAAAAATAATGAAACTTCATTGATCTCCTTGCTTGATAATTATGAATGCAACAGTCACATAGTACACAAGCTCACTCAATAACATCTCACTGCTGACTGAGTAACCCCACAGTAGTGTATCTGTTTATATATGTGCAGCACAGTCTCTTCTGATTGCTAAATTATATCAAAACCCTTCAACTGATCAGCTTTTGTTCACTCATCTGAGATTGTCTTAAATGGCTCTCTGACAGGAAAACAGCACAGGGATTTGAATTCATGCCTTTTCTAAAAGCATTAATGTTCAATGGCATAATCAAGCTCAGCTGAAATTTGAACATTATTGATTCCATTTTCTATTAAAATAATTTATCTGTCTCTAATATGCTTGTTTTCTAAAGGCATTTGGGGGACTTCTTATCAAATTCTCCTGGCTGTTGGATTGGATTTAACCATGTCATGTCACACCATGTCAGTTGTCTTTCCTTGATATTTTCTTACTTGATCTCATATTTAAACAATTTCTTAAAACTTAACTATAGCTTGAAGAAGTAGAGATATGTTGAAATTAACTGTTAAAAAATGTGCTATAATAATTATAAAACTCTGGTTAACCTTCTGATGCCTCAAATTATGAACCTAATCAGGAAGAGGCAGCTGAAATTTCTGGGACACATAATGAGAAAGGATGGCCTGGAGAATATAATACTCACAGGTCGAATAGAAGGAAAGAGAGACAAGGGAAAACAACACATGACATACCTGGTGGGCTTAAGCAAGTGGATGACAGAACATGGTCTGGGTGAGGTGGACAAAACTTATTGAGAGCTACAAGGGATAGAGGGAAGTGGAAAGCTATGATTGCCTATGTCCTGAAAGGACACGGCACATAAAAAGAAGATAATTAGTCATTAATCGACTCCAAATTTGTTAAGCATTTCATTTCACACAACCTTCTTTCAGATAAACAATATGGCTTTCGCTTCTCTAGGTTAATTGCCAATGTGTTAATGCTTATTACTGAATTTGTCTATAAAGTTTTATATAATGGTGTTGTAACCTAGGGAACTGAATAATCAAATGAAGGTTGGTAATGAATGATAATACTTAGGACAAGAACAACACATATAAGATTTGCCAGTGGTGTATAAAAGAAGTAGTCAATTGCTAGAAGTGAGTCAAGTGAATTCCACAATGAATCTCCAACTGCAGACCAACATACAGTATTTAGTACTGCATTTATGTGGATGGGGACATACCCATTATTGTCAGTAGGTATGCTACAACAAATGGGGAGGCTCAGGCTGTGGCTTTAGATCTCTCAAAAGTCAGGTATGCTGATATTCATCACATGCTCAAAGTCTATGTTTCTTTGGCTGCATATTTAACTTATCCAGTCTTTTTTAAATGGTGTAATGGGAGCCTTAAGCCAAAATGAATTCTTTTCCATTAGGAATCTACCATAATACTTTGAATGCAAACCTTGAAGGTAAGAGTTTTGACATATGGTTAAGTTTTTCATTTGATGTAAGCAAATTTTCTTCAAAATGAGATAGATTGGCTTGTTTTCAAACTTTTTCATTGTTATAAAATAATTTCACCTAAACAATTTGTTGAAAATTGATTACCTACAAGTTTTGGGGAATTAACTCAATTCTTTATGCCTTATTAAGATTTACAATTGCTTCCCTTCAATGTTGTTCTCATATCTCAAACAGAAACCAAATTTCAACTGTCTGTAATGGGTTAATATATTCAAAAGGTTTTGAGAATCAATTTAAAAAAAAATACTCCTTCCCTAAGGTTCATGGGAATGAAAAGTGATGACTAGAATGAGAATTACTGATGTGTATGGAGGGAAAAAAAGACATTTATTTCCAGGCCCAGGTTTTCTGGAAGATCCACTGTTGCATTTTATTTAGTGGGTTACATTTTCGAAGATAGAGTTTTGTATTGATTCCAGCCTCAACACATTTTCTTAAGTTACTGTGGAAGATAGACTTTAATTTCTGAAAAAAGAAAAAAAAAAGCATTAAAACAAATTAGAAAACAATTTTTTATAAGAATTAAATGAATATATTTAGTGAGGGCATTTCCAGAGACTGCAGAATTTTCTAGATTAATTGATTTTTTTTTTAAAGCTTATAAACTTTTTGCAGGTTATTTAAACCAGAAAATATTTTTAGACTCTAAAAATTTTGTGGGGATAATAATGATTTATTGATACAAGTTTTACTAATTAACCCATAGCTGAGGGGAAGAAGAGGTGGATTCATACCTTTCCCAAGGGTATTTGCATGTAAGTGAATGTAACAAACATGACTGGAATTAGGACTTGACTCCTCGATTTTCAATTCTGAGCTATTATCACCCACATATCCAAGCTTACAGCACCTGGTATTTTCAGGTGGTCACCCATCTAGGTACTGACCAAGCTCAACATTGCTTAACTTTGGTGATCATATGAGAACTAGTGTTTCAACACGATAAGGCTGTAAGCCAGAAGTTCCTAGAGATGCTATGCAGAGTAACAGTAGCTTCCAGAAATGGCATGCATATGAGGAGTTCCCAAAGACAGTGGACACAGTGAAGGGTTCACAGAGACTGCGCACATTGTGAAGACACATATAGTGAGGGAGTTCCCTAAGATGACAGGCATAGTGAGGGAGTTCCCAGAGAAGAACATGCATAGTGAGGGTTTTCCCAGAAATAGCATGCATATGAGGAGTTCCCAAAGACAGTGGACACAGTGAGGGGTTCTGAGAGACAGTGTACATAGTGAAAGGTTCACAGAGATTGCACACATTGTGAGGACACATATAGTGAGGGAGTTCCCTAAGATGACATTCATAGTGAGGAAGTTCCCAGAGAAGAACAAGCATAGGGATGGTTTTCCCAGACATGGAATACATAATGGAGGAGTTCCCAGAGATGGAATACATGCATGCTTAGCACTTTCATTTGCATCATTTTTTCCACCAAAAATAGAACAAGGGAAACTCCCCAGAGATGAAACAGCATAAGTGAAAAGTAGTTATTAGTTATAGTAGCATATGGAGGACAAAATGGAGACAAGGTGCAATTTTCAAAAAGGGGGGATATTACATAATTTAACAGATGAATTAGAAAAAATGTTAATCATTATCCTTTGGCATTGAATATGTTAACAAACAACTCTTGAAATTATACACTTAACGATATGTTCTAAAAATTCAGAAAATGTATTTTGAAGAGTGCGGAAACGTTATTGGCCCAGCCTACTTCTCAAAATTTAACTAAACATTAAATTGCTTTTACTTTTTTTTTGGGGGGGGGGGTACTGAACTTTTCAGCACTCACTTCACAACCTTATCTTCAGTTGTTTTTCTCCATGCCAGAGTTTGTAAATACATCATTGCCATCATAATAATAAAGTATAGTTTTAAGTTATTTAAAATTTTGTTATGAAATATGATTTCCTTCATATTTCTTCAGTCCAGTAGTAGTCATTAATCTCATATATTGTATTCTGCCACTCTTCTTACTGCTTGGGCACTTATATAGCCACTATGCCTTAGCTATGTTAATTAGGCAGTCATTTACATATCACTACTGACGTAAATCCTTTACATATGAAGTCACAAAGACTATAAATATCTACAGCTATTACCCATGAAGCAGTTAAGTACATACTACTTCCCATGAGTAGATAACATTACATAACAATTGTGTCACCAAAATCTAACAAACAAACAATTATCACTTGATAATTATGAATACGCAAAAGCATGGCTTAGGATACCAACAGTTAAAGCTAGGACAAAAATGCCAAAGGATTTAAAATCAGTCGAAGGAGAAAACTGAATAACTGATCTCATCTTGGCAACTGCTGATTGCAAGGCCATTATAAAATTGCAATTGACAGTTGGAGGAAATGATGTTTGATGATATAAGTCAACTAGAGAAAAACATAGCACCCAAGAAAAAAAACTAGTGAATGCAGGGAGAGCTAAGTTTATGAATATTTCTCAAAACATGAATGAACCAGTTATTGAATTTGTTCTTCATTTAAAGAATGCCACTCAAGAAACTAGGATAGGAAAATCAGTCAATCAAAGATGATTTGTTCCAAATGAAATTGATGAACATCCTTCAAAATGAGGACTCTTTGCAAATGACTCTAATGACAACTGGAAAGTGTGTCACTAGAACAGTGTGTTGAATTTTTCAGCCTGAAGAATTAATCACATATTTGTTTTTTAACTTTTTTATATATTTTTTTAAACCTAAATATTAAATTTTTCAATTAACTCATCTTGTATGAAGTCAATACAAGCTTCTAAAGTTATTTAGTTTGTCTGTAATCGCTCTAAAATTTTTACTCTATGAGAGGTATTGTAGAGTCCTTCTACCAATCAGAATTGGATTAATTCTTCCTCTGTGCTTTTTCCTTGTTCTCCTAGTTCATGAAATTCACAATATCTACTGGTATCTCTTAACCTTCTTAGATATTTCCTTATAGGCTCCCCAAATTCTTGTTTCAATGCTAAGAATTTGGTTCATTCAGCTATGACCAATTTTTCTTTGATTGAATATTTCTCAATATTATTCATTGACTTCCTTAAATGTCAATTTTTCAATTTCAGCTGGATAAGTCATTAATGAAATCTGCCTAATGGCTTCACTTCCTGCAGTGACCAAAAATAAATCCATGATTTCTTCCTGTTCTCCTGTTTGGTCATCTCATAACTTCTTTATTATGGCAACATGCCTCTAAGCATTTTATCCAAATCTTTGTTTTCAGGTTCTTCTGTGATCAACAGAGCTTCATCAGGCAATGCCACTTTGTTATGATGATCAAACTTAATCCAAGTTGCCTGTGAGCAATATTTATAGTTCTCGTCATGCTAATTACCTATTAGCTAAACCAATCCCATTAGGCTAAAAAAAAATTGTTATTTTTGCTTGTGTTAAAAATTACATAAAGTTTCTTTTATCTGACTTACCTTTGAGTATTTCCAAGGACCAACAGGTTGGACATCACAGAACTGTATTTGTAATGTATCATATTGGGCATTAATACATCTCTCCCCTAAAGCAAGCTGACCTTTCTCATTTAAACGAAACAGCTGCCAAGAAAAAATTGGATAAAAAAAAGAGAAAAGTTTTATTTATTTGAAATAACTAAGAAGCTGAATAAGTGAAAAATTAATTACCATTGATTTTGCAATGACTGCAGAAAAGTATTTTAATTTTGAAAAGCGTGCCTAGGTTTTTGACACTTTTGCAAGCTGCTTTGAGTGCCTACAAAGAACTATACAAATATGACAGAATATGTCAGGCTTGAACAAGCAGTCATATTAGTTAAACTTTCCATATTAGCCACAGCAGATGATTTGGTTGGTCGTTTTTGTTTAGTGGCATATCAATCTCTATAGGTTATTTAATGCCAAAATTTAAATATTTTGTACACATTTTTTTTGATGATAATAATGCTTTTACTGATACAAATCTTATTAATTAACCTATAGCTGGGGGAGAAGAGGTGGATTCATACCTTTCCCAAGGTATTAAAAGCATTAATGTTCAATGGCATAATCAAGCTCAGCTGAAATTTGAACATTATTGATTCCATTTTCTATTAAAATAATTTATCTGTCTCTAATATGCTTGTTTTCTAAAGGCATTTGGGGGACTTCTTATCAAATTCTCCTGGCTGTTGGATTGGATTTAACCATGTCATGTCACACCATGTCAGTTGTCTTTCCTTGATATTTTCTTACTTGATCTCATATTTAAACAATTTCTTAAAACTTAACTATAGCTTGAAGAAGTAGAGATATGTTGAAATTAACTGTTAAAAAATGTGCTATAATAATTATAAAACTCTGGTTAACCTTCTGATGCCTCAAATTATGAACCTAATCAGGAAGAGGCAGCTGAAATTTTTTTTTTGTTTGTAAATGAATATAACAAACCCAACAGGAACTGAGCTCTCCAATTAACAATTCCGAGTCATTATCCATTACACTGCCCACACATCCAAGCTTACATCCAAATTGGGTAGACATTAATGGTTGTACTAGCAGGAAATCCCAAGTCATCATGACCAAGGGTTTGAGCATATGAGCATTTTTCAGTTGTTGATCATTCTAGATTGTGCACTCTCTCCCAGTGGGACCTAGATGCCAATCTAGTAGCACATTTAAATTCATGTCATCAGAGCACCAGGGAAAAAAAGCTTATCAGAGTAGTAGGCATGAAAATATTTGTAGAAAAAACAGAGGGAAGAGACATCATGTCTGTGTGAAAGTGACTGAAGTTGAGATATCAAGCCAAGATCAATTACATTGCAGATCCTTCTTTGGATTTTGTCAAGAACCACAGGATGAACAGTAAGGGCACCAGAGCAAATGTGGCAACAGTATTCAATGCACAGACGAATGGTAGATTTGTAAATGTGTAAGATTGACTCTGACAAGAAAAACCTTCTGGCATGATACAATGAACTAACATTGCTTGCAGTAGATGCAGCTATTGGTTTAATATAGTTGTTCCACTTCAAGTCAGTTGAAAACATGAAGCCAAGGAAGCAGAGAGATACTCTTCTGGAGTTGATTATCAGCCATACTGATGGTAGGCAGAGAAGTTTCTCTATGGTGGCTAAATGAGAGCAGTTTAGTTTTGGAGGCATTTCAAATTTACAAGTCATTTCTTGCTCCAGTTATCCACTGATTTTCAAGAGCAGTGGCTAGGTTAATTTTGTCAACTTTGACAGATTTGCTATTGAGACAGGAGGTGTTAGTGCAATGATATGGGCTGGAATTGTCAACTAAACCATTGTTGAACTATTCACAGTCAATGAAAAAGTTAAAATGGACAGTGCTAATTATTGCGATTTTATGAACAAAACTTTCTTTGCATAGTACAAGTCCTAGTCTCAAAGTGAAGTACAACAATGCTCCTTCTGATGTATCTAAGCTTACCCATGAATTCTTTGAGCATAAAAGATTTACAATAGAGAAAATAATGAAATGGTCACCATAAAGTCTTGATTTGAATCTAATTGAAAATCTTTGGTCACTAGTGAAGATGAAACTATATAAAGGTGGTAAGCAAAACAGACCTATGGGAAACAATTAAAAACTACCATGCCTGAAATTGAACCTGCTGAAGTAAAAAAAATTAACAAAATCAATGGATAATAGATTACTGGATATTATTGAGAAGAAGGGTCACTATATTAAAATGTAAAGGCTTTAAAGACTTATCATATGTGTTTGTTATTTGCTCTATTATAAGTGTTGATCAATTTTTGATGATTTTATTACCTTTTTATTGAAGTAAAATATGATTATTTGGTTTTGCCTAATAACTTCAGATGATAGTTTTTTAGAGTACATTAAATAACTTCAATAAAACATATTGATACTACCTAAAATTTTAACTCTGGCTTTGTTTTGACATCTAAATTGATTTCTTTAAAATTTGAATAAAATTGAATATTTTTTTCAAACCAAATACGAATTATTGAAATTTATATTATTTGCTTAATAACTTCAGACAGGATGTATATATATATATATATATATATATATATATATATATATATATATATATATATATGAAAAACCAAATTACCCCATTCAGATGGCCATTTCACCCCCAGGAGATTCTCCCTTGGACTTGTCAATGCAAATACATTTGTTAAAGAAATGAATTCTCATGTTTCTTTCTTTTAAGAAATTTGAAGAATAAAAATTAAGGAAAGAAGGAGAGAAAAAAGGAGGAGGAAAAAGAAAAAAAAAAAAGAGGAACAAACAATATATAAGGGAAATAGGATTTATAAAGAGATAGAGGGACAAAGAAACTAAGGTGGTTAGGGTGGGAGTGACCGGAACAAGCCTAGACAGAAAAAAATGATGGTTTAAGATGAACAAAGACCTTAATTTAACATATTAACTCTTGTACAAATGGGGAAAAAATTCTCATAAAAAATTTACATAAAAAAAGCAAACATAAAACTTAAAAAGGAGTTTAAAAAAATTATAGATTAAGGAAAATATGAATTTAAAATTAATACTGTTATGTAATCATTGTATAAAATATTTTGAATTATTAAAAAAATTTTAATACTAATAACTCATCATAAATTATTATATATTTATATCAAATTATTATTAGAAAAATTTAGTAAGATAAATGTATACCCCCACCAAATTGTAAATATTAATTTAATTACTTATATATTTAGTCTAATATAATTATATAATCTTAACACTTTAATATTAAGTAAATTTAGAAAATTAATATTAACCCATTCAATACTATATATTTAATTATATAGTAAAAATAGATAAGTAAATTATTGATTTATATTATTTTTAAATTCTATTAATCTTAATATATTATATAATTATATTATATTCATAATATTTAAATATTGAATTTATAATTTTATTATTTATATCATATTTATATTAATCATTTTAATATTCTATTAAGGATTATATTTAAATTCAATATTATAAGAAATGAATTAAATATTATAATAAACAAAATTTTTGGCATTTTTTGTAAACAAGAAAAACCTGAATATAAAGAATAATAAGATGAAGGAAGAGTTTAAAACAATTTGATAAATAAAGCCCAAAATAAAATTTAGCTATATAAGGAAAACATTTTTAAATGGATAAAACAAGTCAAAACCTAGATTAAAATATATTAAACTTCAAGATTAAATAAATAAATTTTAGAATAAAATATCAAGGATCAGATAGAATAAAAGAATAATAAAAGTTCCAAAAATAATTTAGATTAAACAGATAAAATTTATATATATTAAATTTTATATATAATAAATTGAGCTCTCTTTTGGGGACAAGTTTTAATATTTTATATTAATAGGATCTACTTGGATTACTTACCCACAGATTTTTACACACACACACACACACATATTAGTTCAATAACCAGGTAGGCAATGACTGGCCACTACTTTAAATTTCATGTGTTTGCACATAATCTTCAGGTAACTAGTAACTTGCAGTAATAAGATGATTGCCTTATTTACCACCAGACAAATACAATTTGTAAGCAAATCAAACTCACACAGTGGGGAGGGTAGATCATCCAGCCAAGATATAAAATGGCAAAAAAAATTTCAACCTGGAAAGGTTTGCCAGTATAACAAAAAGCACTCAATAACAAGAGAAACTGGTGTCATGGTACAAGAGCTAAAACATTAAGCCCCAAAAATTGCTCAACAGGACCAGACAATCAAATTCACATTAGAATATATATGATTCCAAAGTTTCAAACCTTGGAATTATATATATATATATATATATATATATATATATATATATATATATATATATATATATTATATTTAGTATTTTTTTCATTGATGCATGTTTCATTAAATAATATAGACAAGTTTTGTCTATTTATTTTAAACAAATTCCTTTCATATTGTCTGATAAGCTTAATAACATTATCATTGAAGACGACAAAGAAAATCACCATATTGATGCATGTTTTTTAATCCTATCTAAGCTTTCGGCTTACATAAGCCATCATCAAAGATGACAATTACATTACAATAAATTAAATAATACACGGACATAACAACAATGATAGTCTGTTTTGTTTGCATGGACGATTTCCAAAACATTTAAAAAAAACATGTATCAATATGGTGATTTTCTTTTGTCTTTCAATGATAATGTTATTAAGCTTATCAGACAATATAAAAGGAATTTGCTTAAAATAAATAGACAAAACTTGTCTATATTATTTAATGAAACATGCATCAATATATATGTATATATATATATATATATATATATATATATACACACACACACAGTGTGCATCTTTTTCTTTAATAGGATTTCTTGAATATTCAGGCTGGTAGACAAAAATAAATAAATACACAATTTAAAAAATAAACTGACCATCTACTCAAATATGAGTAACCACTAAAAATAACATTTAAAGTGATAAAATCTATTGGATTAATAAATAAAACATCTGTTACTTCTTTAGAAATTGCTCTGTTTATGCTTAGATACAAAACTGAGCAGATATGAACTTTTGAGATTCTGGGAAGGATTTTCACTTATTTGGCACTATTCGGCCTTGATTGATCAATGATGCTTTCATGAATGAGTCAGTCTAAAACATGTCAGATCTAATGATGGTTTCTCCTACAAAGGGGACATAGGTTTGAATCCTGTCAGAAGATGCGTCTTCCTTTTTAAAAGGATTTATTGAATATTCAGACAAAAATAAATAAATATACTGTTTAAAAACAAAACAGAGCATCTACTCAAATATGGGTATCTACTAAAAATAATGTTTAAAGTGATAAAATATCTCCAATCTGCTCACCTGGTTACTCCCTCACACAAATCAGAGAACTCTAATGTTGCTGGTGGATAAAAAATTAAACAAAACATTGATAAAACATTATTTAGTACAGATGAAAATTGTTGGTGAATGAATGATTTCTCCCAATGAGATGAATAAAATATAGTAAATCAATTGCTAACCTGGTTACCCCCAAGATGATGGCAGTTACTGACACCAATGGGACCACCTCCCACACTTTGGCCGTGTGTGTCAATACATTGGGAAGTGTTTGTCAATCTAATCTGGAGAAAAAATAGAATGGGTAAGATAATTTTGCAATTGGTTTTCTGTTCAAAATAACAAAGGACACTCCCTGCAAATTTCTACAAAGATACCACCTGCAAAAAAAAATAAACAATGTGTCAAAAAGATGTTTTGATACCACTACTATTATATATTCCCTCAGCAATTTTTATTGTTTTAAAAGGCTATTTTTTAGAATTTTAATAAAACCCAATCATATTAAACTGAAATTATACATTTCTTTTTTGTTTGATAATGTTGAGATGTTGAGTGTTTCCCCGTGTGTGTATTGAAATAAGGACAAACACATACGTAGGGAAAAATACTGGTATATATGAAGAGGTATTTACAACAGAGAGATTAGTAGTCAAACGAACTCAGGTTAGTCAGTAACAATCAGAAAGAGTATAAAGTCCAACTGTATCTTCCGGTAGAGAGACGGAAGTGTGATGGTCACCTGATCTTCCCAGAACTCTATAGAACTGTCCTATTAGTAGTAGAGAGATCAGTCCATTCTGATGAGAAGGTGGGTGGCCCCAACAGATAACAAAATATTAAGCACTATTTATTCATTATTCACTGCATTGTTTATTTAGAAGAATAATTTTATATTTAAAAAATATTATAAGAATATGTGAAGCAATGACAATACAATATTTATTATTTACCATATTATAAAAAAATAACTATGAAAAGAATTTTTTTTATTCATAAATTTATAAAATGTCTCTGAACAAAAGGAGAATAAAATTTAAATAAAAACATCTCAATGAATTACTGTAAGTATAAATTTTGAAAAAAAAATCATTTTCCAGAAATTTTGCTATTGCAAATTCACTAAAATATGTTGAGAACTAAGAAAAAAATGTATAAATCTAGTTTCAAATATTTGAGTTTTACTGAGACAATAAAAAATTGCTGAAGACATACTGTGATATATTATGAGATAAACCATACTTTTGAAAAAACATTGGTGGGGGGGGCGAAGGGGGGGTTAAATTTGTTAAAATTTGTCAAAAACAAAAAAATAATTAAGATCTGTAACACAATCTTAACAAAATTAGATGTGCAGATGATACAGTGTTGGTAGCAGACACAGAAAGGAAACTACAAAAACTCTTACAAAAGGTAGTAAAAGAAAGTGAGAAGAAAAGCATATAATGAGGAAAGAGGGCTTAGAAAATTTGACACTCACAGAAAATATTAAAGCTGTTGCAGTATGTGTTTTAGCAGTGGCAAACAAGATTAACACCTGTAAACGATGGGTTGTCATTACTTACAAAGGTGAAAGGAAATGGAATAAATTGCAACAATGTAATACTTTCATGTGTTTTTATATAACTGCTAGCAGTAAAACCTGGCGTTGCTTGGGAGTAAACTTCCTCTAAATGGAAGGTCATAACTGCCATACTCATTTTGTACATGCATGTAAGGCTGAAGTCTAGTAGAACTGATGGCTGCCCACGTAAAAAACGTAATGTACACAAGTTGTCGGTATTCATCAGCACAACGGAAGAAAAAATTGTAAGGCTTAAAAGGAAGCAATGGACAGCCATGAGAGCATCAGCTGTTTGCTATTACTAAGACAACTCCAATTAAAAGTTGTCAAGTTCAGTACAAACACGGGCCTTAGGAAGTTTTTAGTGAGTTGTGGCAGACGGCTTTGTATTTCGATGGGATGTTTTTATTATCCCTGAGTGCAAGACATTACATGAAGCTCTGTGTCAGTTGCAACATAGTAAAAAGCAATAGCGTGAAAGGTAAATGTGTCTTTTGCCCAAAAGATGGCACTGCCACTTCCGCAAACAGAACCACATAACTTAAATCCGACTTTTTTCTAATTATGCTACCACTATTAATTCTGACATGAAAAGTGCCAATATCTGCTTGTGTGCAATGAACGCACATAATTACACACGCGTGTGTCCGATCGAAAATGAAAAATCGATAATATTGACTTAAATCAATTTTTGGCACTGTCAAAACCTCCGCAGGACCATTAGCAGTCAAATTTGGTTAAAATCGGTTGAAAAATGTAGGAGATCCGATCAAACATATAAACGAACACATACACATTCTGTCTTTTATATATAGATAGATTAACTGATTAACAAAAGAGAAAATATACTAGTATACATGTAAATATAGCTGAAAGAAAGAAGACATTACAATTTAGCAATTAGAAATTGTGTGTGTGCATGTATGAAGGTGTTCAGTTACTCAGTGAAAGAAAGATATCTATGCATTAAGAAGAAACTGAAAAAAATTAGAATTCAAAAATATGAATAGTTTAATAAACAAAAGGAATTAAATTATTTCAAAATGTTCCTTTTGTGAAACATGAAAGACAATGATACATCTTGGGTACTTCCAAATAAACAAATGTTCACTTTGAAAAAGTGCTAAGTATGAAATGGGATGTAAGTAGATAACTAAATAAAAAAATGCTATTCATACATATTCACACACACGCACACACACACTGTATCTAACATTATTAGCCATTTCATGTTTTATTGTGGCAAGGTGGGTGGTCACCCACCCATGCAGCATAAGTACATCCCTGAGGAAATAAGACAGTTAAATGTAGAAAAGGCTGGTTTTATGGTATAGCATGCAGTGAGGAATGTAAGAGAAGGTTTGATTGCATTTAATGAGCATTAGAATTTAATGTAAAAAAAGAACTAATTAAGAAAGTTAGTTTTGAGAGATTAGATAAGTTGAGAGGTTCTTAATTAATCAAAGTTGAACATTAACTTAGATAACTGAGTATGGCCTTATACTCACCTGCTGTACTTGACAAGTTGGGAAAATGGGGACAAATGATAAAAATTGATTTTTACTTTGATCAACTGTGTGTCTCTGAAAAACTTGAGATTAAGTTGTTTACATAAAGCCCTATCTATTAAGTTTGTGTAGGCTATTCAGCAGATTGGTTTGGTTTGTTTTATGGCATATCAATCGCAATGGGTTATTTAATGCCGACAAAATTTTTGTTGCTGGTAATATTTTTTCCTTCAAAAATCTATTTTTGGTAATATTTTTTCTTCAAAAATTTATTGCTGGTAATAATTTTTTTACAAAAAGTATTTCTGGTATTAAAACCTATTTTTACACTTTCATAGTGTTTTGACCCCAGTTTAGGGGTTAACTATTTACCCATAGCTGGGACCCCAACAGGTACTACCACCCTGGGCCAGGGTGGACCTGGGAACACCAGGAATTAAGAAGTGGTTCCAAGCTCCTCAAAACCTCCTGATCAGAGGCCTTGCTGTTGGACATAGCTTATCATCTTACCCAGAATGCAGATGTAGTTTATTCTGCAAAAAATTCTGTAAAACAAAAAAAAAAAACAAAAAAAAAACCCCTGTTCCAGCTAACCAACAGGCATCTTGGTTGCAATTGATATGGAATGTATATTTATTTTTGTAAAAAATCTACAAAAATTGTGGAGAAAGTGGAGAAAGTCTGGTCTTCACTGACTGTCCTAGTAATTCACAATCACAACCCATTCTTTCTTTACAATATACCCAATCACCACACATCTAAATCCTACATATACCACAATACCACATATTCACAGGTGACCCACAAAACACCCTATGACATAAAAATTCATAACTGTTCAAATATCTCTTTTTGTTTTCTTCAATTGGTATGGAATGATCACAAAAAAACCATCCCCTCCCCAAATTAATAGACAAATCATATGGATGCATGCTGGAATTTTTTCTTAACCAATAAAAAAATGAACCACATTTGCTGTCATCCACCATATTTTTATTTTTCTTGTCTTGAAGTCAGAATGCTACAATCACTTGACTGTATCCCTTTTGTATGTGAACAGGGAGGAGGCATGGTGGAGTAATGGATAGCGGCTTGGATTGAGGAATCGGAGAGCCGAGTTCAAATTCCAGTCGAATCCATTACATTCACTTACGTGCTAACACCCTTGGGAAAGGTGTGAATCCTCTTTCTTCTCCCTCCAGCTATGGGTAAATAGCAGGACAGACTGTGTTCTATAGCCTTGGATAGCAACTGGTCTAGGAGAAGGAAAACTCTGAATTCAAACCTGCTCTTAGAGGAGGGTGAATGGAGTCTCTCTGAGCCTTGGTTGGCAATCCATTAAAGTTGGTGTCACGATAAAAACACCCTTGATAGCCCTAGTGAAGCATCAAGAATTCAGCTATTTGACAAGATTATGAACTACACCAATCAAAGTACTGGTGAGTTCAATCTCGGCTGAGGCCGCAAGATGATGATGATGATTCTTACATTATCTGTCTACATTTCTGAGATGAGGTATTATGTACATTATTTACATTATTCGAACTATTGTCATCATCTTTGTCACCATAATTATTACAATGTTTCAGCTGTTGTACGCTTCGACCTTCTTCAGGTGGTTGGAATGTTGAACTTAACCCTTTATTTTGCTGACTGGTGTAGACTGTTCTAGTTCCACGTGCCATGTTTAATGGATGTCAATTATCAGTTATCTCCTATTAATTTTCCTCAAGGATACATGGCACAGTGGATAAAGGCATTGGTTAGATCCAGTGACAGGACCCAAAGAGTGTGAGTTCAATACCTGGTTAAGGCAGTGGAGAACTTTCAGAGGGAAATTAACAGGAGATAACTGATGTAATATGCCCTAGTCAACCAATGGGTTTATAAGGCGATCACACGCTGACCAGAAGATATATACATTACTAGCAGTAGAGCCCGGCGTTGCCCGGGGATATAACAGTAAGAGATAGATCAAGTATCCACCATCATAAAGACTGAAAAATAAAATTGACAAAGATTATTGTTTAAGGTTGACGGACACACATGTCTTAATTAGTTTTTTTTTTTGTTTTTTTTACGAATTGGTCAAACCCAAACTCAAACAAAAACATTGTTTTCAATCGTTATGAGTCTACCGATTGAATTTTATAAACAATTGTCTTGTAAATGGAATTTTTAAAGCATTCTGAATGTAAAAATAAAGAAAAAAGTGTGCAAGACAATAAGAAACACTACATGCCAAAAAAAAAAGTGAATTTTTGTTTAAATCAGTTGAAAAATGTAGGTAGCCTTTCTGTATTCTTTTAGTTTTACAATTTATGATTTTTACTTATTGAATACAGTAAAAAAAAATTGCATATTTTGCTTGTGGTGATTCATAATTAGAATTCCGATTTGAATATATTTTCCACTCATTGTTTCTAATACAAAAATATTAACTTTATTTGGGTTTATTAATTATGATCTAACAAATCTTATTCATTTAGTAGCCTTTCTGTAATAATAATCTTTTACAATTTATGATTTTTACTTATTGAATACAGTAAAAAAATTGGACACCATGTGTATTTAAAGTAGTTTCCCGTTCCAGTTATTATTTTTAGTTAGGAATTGTGCATGTTTAGATTTCATTATCTTTCCCTAAAGATAAAGAATTTATTCGATGTTTGTATTCGTACAAACAGTAGAGATCGTTAGATTATTGTTTAAGGTTGACGGACACGCATGTCTTAATTAGTTTTTTTTTTTTTTTTTTTACGAATTGGTCAAACCCAAACTCAAACAAAAACATTGTTTTCAATTGTTATGAGTCTCCCAATTGAATAGAATTTTATTATAAATAATTGTCTTGTAAATGGAATTTTTAAAGCATTCTGAATGTTAAAAATAAAGAAAAAAAAAGTGCAAGAGAATAAGAAACACTACCTGCCCCCCCAAAGTGAAGTTTTGTTTTATCGGCTGAAAAATATAGGAAATCTGCTCCCATATTTAAAGGAACCCACACACAAAAACAACCCGATGTGAGTTGTCACCCTTCCATTTTCACAATGTCTCTTAATCGTGTTTTCAAAATGATTTTGTGCAAAAACAATTGTATTTTTCCCATTTTTTGCGCTGTTAGAACCACCACAAGGTAATTTTATGTAGTCCTGTGAAGTTTTGTTGAAATCGGTTGAAAAATGTAGGAAATCTGATCCAATATATAAACGTTACACACACACACACACACACACACACACACAATCTGCGTTTTATAATAAGTAAGATCACACCTGTGGAGAGATACAGGCTATCTCTCTCAGATCATGACAATGGACAATTAGTAAACAAAAAAAAATATTTTAAAAACACTGTTCGATTGGGATAATCAAACAGTAATCTTTTCCCAGGTTCGCTTCGGTTTCAACACAAATACTGATCCACAATTCAAGGATGAACGATAAGGCTTAGTGAATTTTGATACAAGAACTTTAATATGTACAGATATACAAAATATTAAAATAAAAGAAAATATAAGCATGAGTAAAACATCCAACAACCAGATCTCAAGACTTATGTTGGGATATCAAAATATGCCCAAATCCAAATGGATTCGACTGAACCTGAATGGATAAAAAATATAAGTATGAATAACTACGAATGCAGAAATCAACACATAACCAAAAGAGATGGGATGGGAGTTACATATTATTATTTTGACATGTGGAAAGGTGTTTGTAAGAACATAATATTTATGGATGCATGTATATCTTTCTAACACGAGTCCAAAATATATGATTACTTATCTTTATAATCAGTTCTCTTTTTTTATCATTGTCCTTTCTTTTCTCTTTCACGTTTCCTCTTTTCTTTCCTTTTTTCTTCTTGACACAAATACGATTCCACACACTGTCCAGCTGTAACAGAGATATATACTTTTTTCCTCTCTCTAGCTTTCTTTTTTCTTTCCTTCTTTCTTCTTCTGTATACAGTTCAGTTTCAAACACGATTCAACTGCAACAGGTATATACACTTTCTTCCTCTCTCTGGTTTTCTTCTTTCTTTCTTTCTTTCTTCTTTACACAATTCAGCTTGTAACAGAGATATATACTTTCTTCCTCTCTGATTTTCTCTTTTCTTCAAACGCAGTTTGTATTCTCATCGTACAAATTCCTTTGCGTCTTTTGTGATAAATAACGCAAGTTATCATCTTCAATTCGGGGTTATCGAACAGAAATACATGTTCTTATATTTCTTGTCCGGAGTTGCCTGGGATGAATCGGACAAGTTCCATCATTATCAAATGAGTCTCATTTTTCCGTTCATAAGTTATCAGCGCTTCGATTTTGAGTCTTGCTCCTTCAAAGACAAGACAGCAACTGACTCCCAAGTAATTTTCTAACTCTCACGTGTCCTGCGTTTTGGCGCAAATTCCAGCTTACATCAGTCCCCTGTCTAGCTTCTGTCTAGACATCTGTTACTACGGGTAATTGGGTCAGTCAACCTCTTGACTTGCTTTCCCAAAATGTCTCGAGACTTCCACATGACCTCTTCTGTTGTCAGGCGGAAATTAACCTTAATATATGCATATATGCATGTTTAGACTATCTGCATCCTTCACACTGATAACCAACATCCATTAAACATGGCATGTGGAACTAGAACAGTCTACCCCAGTCAGCAAAATAAAGGGTTAAGTTCGACAGTCCAACCACCTGAAGAAGGCCGAAGCGTACAACAGCCGAAACATTGTAATAAATATGGCAACAAAGATGAGAACAATAGTCTGAATAATATAAATAATGTATCATTCTTACATTATGAACTTTTTGCCTTGTTTTGTCTTGCCTATGTATTGTTGACTTAGAATTATTTAGAATTATTTAATCCTGTTCTTTTTCTTCTTTTTTTTATTGTCCTTTTAGAACTTTGTCAATTTCGTTTGTTGATTATTTTGCTGATTACATTTAACTATGGCCAATTACTTCACAGGGCAGCATTGTTTGTTTATTGGTGGTTTCTTTGGAAGAATAATGATACATCTGGTGCCATGACAAAGATTATTAATCTCAGAATTAAAATGGAAAGATGCACAGCATATAGTTATTCATTCAGTGACATGTATAAACTTACCTCAAACACTTATTGGAATTGAAGAGTTTATTTGTTGAATGATAGTAACAGCTGTTTGTACAGCCAAGATGAATGTCAGTTCCTTTTTAACAGATGTAAATTACACTTATTTGTTTAAAATGTCCAAAAATTTCAAATTAATAGCCATGAGAAATAATTTTAGGGCTTGCAAAATGTAAAACGATGCTGGAAATTGTAAAAATAATTGGCAGGTACCAAACTGTGAAGAAGTTCATTGATAATTCTGAGGAAGTTGAGGATTTTATTTCATTGATCCATTTCTGGTATCAAAAGAGATGTTATTAAATCAGTTTTTATTGTTAAGCAAGGTATATTTTTAGGTGTTGTTATAGTCAGTTATGTGCCATATGTGATACATGCTTAGGCAATCATGTATCTTTTGATACATGACTGACGAGGCAGATTTTTTCCCGCAGTAAGTTGCCATTTCTTTCTGCCGTACACCAGTTGCCATCCAAAGCTATAGAACCTGGTCTGTCCTGTTATTTACCCATAGATGTGGGGAGAAAAAGAGGATTCATACCTTTCTCAAGGGTTGTTATAGTAAGGAAGTTTAAAAAGGCATAATATGTTCAGTTCTCTAAATCAAGTGTTAAAAGTTTTGAGAATGATCACAAGACAATCTTTAAAAGATATCCATAAGGAAAATTTAATAAAATTGTTAACAGAATACATGAAGACTGATTTTTTCAAATATTCTTTTCATTAATGGATGCTAATGAGCCAGATGGTTGGTTATTAATAGAAACTGTC